>JAASGM010000648.1:0-15353 GCA_023334215.1 Globisporangium cystogenes | reverse complement strand
TCCAGGATATCCAGCAACGAGCGCTCGTCAAGATCTTCTGCAGCTTGTGCAGGTGCCCGAGCTGCAAATTGCGGAAATAGTCGCGCGCTCGACTCGCTCTGCATGATGGCGGCGAGTGCGAGCGTGTGTACCGGGCAAGTAAAGGCGTCACCGCGATCCTTGAACAGCGTCAGCCCTTGCAGACTTGCGGTCTTCACTCTCTTGAGTCGGGTGTAAAGCATTCCCCCTACACGAACACGCACTCGACACAGATTAGACAAACTCTAGCTAACAGTGCAAACCAAAAAAGGACACCTTTCGCACCAGAAAGAACACTGACTTGGCTCCGCTCGAGTTGCTCAGCATCGGAGCTCCGGCCGTACAAAAACCACAGGAGAGCAGCTAGAGCCACGTCGGAGTAATCAGTTGGTCCTGTCGCGGTTGTGAGGATAGCACGTATGATCGTTCCCAGGTCCACCTTGGTACACGGAGGTACTTGCTTCACGACTCCTTCAGTCGTCCGCTTCGTACAGTACCGATCCACAGTTGCCAGCATCTTTTGCAGGCGGCGAGACACCACTTGCGCCGCTGCTGGATACTCGCCTGCCATCCAGTTCTTGACATTCCCAAAGTACGAGAGCACTGTGTTCCAAGCTAGCTGCTTGCCCTGCCTTCCGTCCTTCTCTGTCAAGTACACAGCAAACTTGTCGAGGATGATGCACATACTTTTCCATGAGGTGTCAGCGGCAATGCGCTGGGTTGCTTCAGTCATGGAGATGCTCTCTGTCGCAAGAAAGGCTTCGAACGCATTCAGGGCTGTGAAGCGCGCGCGTTGGCTATTGGCCGGGAGGAGTGATGCCGTCGATGTCGGAGACGATCGGTTTGTGGCGTCTGAGGACAAGTCGTGGAGATAGTAAATATAGAGTGAGTTGGAACTTTTGGAATTGGTTGGAAACATCACGATATTTTTTAGATATATTTTCAACTTGATTTTTGTAAGCAATATCCAATATTTTTATAATGCTGCCAATTGCATGTCGGGGGTAATGTTAAAAACATAAACCCGAGCCCTAATGACATCGCATTGGTTAAAATAATGCTGATGGATCACATGATTGGTTTTAAAACCTGACTACACATTATGATTGGTTGTATATCTGCATAGTCAGTTTGAGTGATGTTGGCATGGTGACGATATTGCACCATGTCGAAATGCAGTTTTGCCGTGTTTCAAATCTCGTACTTTGCGTGTTCGCTACTGAACGCAACATGGTTTCTTTTTCTGTACTGATTCGCACTTAGTGGAGAATTAGGCGGTCAATTTTGATTGAGTGGCGCCATTCGCGATTCTGCCCCGCAAGAAGCACGTCGAGCGAGCGAGTGCCTGTCGTCGTCGTGGTCCCAGCGCGAGTGAGAGCGAGAGAACCCGCCTTCCATCAACGAGACAAGATGGCACCGCACCGCAGGTACGTCGGAAGAACCAGCACAGGCGAGAAGGCGGCTGCTGACTCGCCCTTCTCTCTCTTCTTCCAGAGACGACGACAACCAGAGCGACGAGGCGCGTGAGACCACCGCCACCACACCAGCAGCGCAGGCCGCGCCGTTCCGCCGCCGGAAGTCTATCAACGCGCTTGCAGCGTACGGGAGCGGACCCGTGTGCGTGCGGGACGCGGACCCGGCGGACGAGAGCAGCGCGGCCGAGAGAACCGTCGGCGGCGGCGGAAGCGGCGCGAAGGAAAGCGACGCCGCGGACGTGATGGCTACCACATCATCGGCTTCTGTCTCGGGCGCCGAGCGGCGGCGGAAGCGCGACGTCGTGCGCCAAATCTCGATGCGCCTCTACCTCAAGGGCAAGGACATCGCGGAGGACGTGCTGCGCAACGTGGCGCTGCAGCGCATGGAGGACGCCGAGAGCGTGTGCAGCGGCAAGGACTCGAGCCTCGAGCACGAGATCCCGGCGTCCCGCAAGACGCGCAAGCACCTGTGGCTCCCCACGACGCAGGACGACTCGGTGCTGCTCCAGGGCTCGTCGAAGGAGTCGTTCGGCCGCGGCGCGCACCACGAGATCAACGAGTTCTTCGTCTCGCGCGTCACAGACCCGACGTCGTACTTCTTCCGCTTCCGCTACGACGACCACCGGCACCTGACGCCGCAGAAGGCCGAGGTGCAGCTCGTGGACATCGCGTGGCTCAAGGCCCACGAGGAGATCGTGAGCTGGGAGCGCGTGAGCGGGCTCAAGAAGGCCACGCTCTCGTGGGACGCGTACACGGAGCCGCTGCTCGTGGACATCAAGACGGGCGCGATCCTCGACGGCCACCACCGCTACACGGTCGGCGTGCAGCTGCGGCTCAAGCAAGTGCCGGCGGTGCTCGTCGACTACCTGGGCGACGACACGATCACGGTCGACGTGTGGCCGGGCTGCGGCCGCGCGACGCTCACGAAGGCGGAGGTGATCGCGATGGCGCTGTCGCCGCACGTGTTCCCGCCCAAGACGAGCCGCCACCGGTTCACGGAGAGCCTGCCGCCGATCTCCATCCCGCTCTCGGTGCTGCGGCAGAGCCCGACGCCGGTCGTCGACCTGACGCCCGCATCCGTTTCTCCGGAAACGACGGCGAGAGCGACCGACGACGCGTCACCCGAGGCGCCGCCCCAGTCGCGGCTGCGCCAGGTCTCGATCGACCTGATCTGCGGCGCGCAGAGCCTCGCGACGTCAGTGTCGAAGAGCCTTTTCCGGAGCCGCCTGCGCAAGATCGCCCGGCTCGAGGACGCGACGCAGCTCGACATGATCAAGCGGCCGGCGTTCGACACGAGCAACTTCTTCAACGCCGTGCGCGCGAACGACGTGACGTCGAGCTTCTGCCAGCAGCGCGCGGCCACGCTCGAGGACCTGCTCTCGAGCGATGCGGCGACGCGCCAGAAGTTCTTCCTCACGCGCATCTGCGACCCGACGTCGTACTTCTACAAGTACCACTTCGACGCGCCGCCCAAGCGCTCGCCCCGCAAGGTGCGCGTGGAGCTCGCGGCGCTCGCGTGGCTCAAAGCGCACGAGCACGTGGTGAGCTGGGACCGCGTCGACGGGCTCCGCCGCGCCACCAAGTCGTGGAACGCGTACCTCGAGCCGCTGCTCGTGGACGCCGTCACGGGCGCGATCCTCGACGGCCACCACCGCTTCCACGTCGGCGTGCAGCTCGGCTTGGCGTGCGTGCCGGTCGTGCTCGTCGACTACCTCGGCGACGACGCGATCACGGTCGACGTGTGGCCCAACTGCGGCCGCGACAGCCTCACGAAGCGCGAGGTCATCGCCATGTCGCTCTCGCCCGACCTTTTCCCGCCCAAGACGAGCCGCCACACGTTCTCGGACGATCTGCCGCCCATCTCGGTGCCGCTCGAGCGCCTGCGCGTGCCGCTCGCGGGCAACACGGGCGAGCTCTGAGGGGTCGGAGCAGCTCGGGAGCCCTCGGAGGAGCTCGGAGAGCGATCCCTCCTGTATCCAATAAACCTGTCGATATGCTTGCTACGGAAGGCGATGGTGTACCATTCGTGTGCCATCCGTGTATCGTTGACAGCGACCTACGCGAACTCATCATGGCTTCGGGATCAGCGGCTCCTTCTCCGTCACGATCTTGACCTGGATCGGCGCGTCCAAGTGCGCCTCCGCGGGTGCGCCAGGCACAGGCAGCAGCGGACCGCCCGCCTGCTTGGCGCGCCGACTCCGCACGGTGCGGCGCGCGCGCTCCGCCAGCAGCTTGAGCTTCTTCTTGACGAAGTTGCGGCCGGCAGCGTGCAGCTGCGCCTTGCGCGTCTTGGTCTTCCAGTAGTCGACGATGTCGTGCACGTACACGTCGCTCTCGTCCTCGATCTCCTCCTGGATGAGCTCCTCGATCACGTCCTCGATCGTGCAGATGCCGACGAACTCGACGCCGCGTGGCACGTCGACGCCGTCGCGCCAGCACTGGAGCACGAGCGCCGCGTCCTTGGTCACGAGCGCGATGTGCGAGCGGCCCTTCTGGAACTCGTTCAGGATCGCGTAGCACGACTCGTCCGGCGTCACGACGATCGGCTTGCGGAGCGACAGGTCGCCGATCATGCGCTCGTCCTCCGGGTCGAGCACGATCAGGCGCTTGACGAGCAGCAGCCCGACGATGTTGGACGGGTGGTCGCGGAAGATCGGGATGCGGCTGTGGCCGGACGCGAGGATGCTCGCCATCTGGTTGTCCCCGAGCTTGGTGCTGTACTCGAGCATGAAGACGTTCTGCATGGGCACCATGACCTCTGTCACGGTCTTGGACGACAGGTCGAGCGCGCCGTGGATGATCGTGACCTCGTCCACGTGCAGCCGCGTGTCGTGCGTCGAGTTGTAGTGGTTCGCCGCGTACGCCGCGCGCGGCGTGAGTAGCGGCTGCGTCTCCGGCAGGAACGCGCTGTTCTTCGACGACACGTCGCTCGAGCCGAAGCTGTGCGAGCTGCGCGCGTTCTCGATGAAGTGGCGGCGCGCCATGTCCGTCTCGCGCTGCAGCGTGATGAGCGCCTTGAGCTCCTTGCGCTTGTACTTGGCGTGGTCGTGGTCGGCGCCGAGCCACCAGTCGAGCAGCTTGCTGATCGGGTACGCGAGCGGGAGCGCGAGCATCATGAGCACTTTGACGGCGGGCGAGAGCCACGCGGCGATGCGCAGCTGGTTCGGGCCCGTGAAGACCGCGGACGGGATGATCTCGCCGAAGAGCAGCACGCACGTGACCGAGAGCACGATCGAGACGGCCTCCGGCACGAGCTTGTTGAGGAAAATGGGCAGCGCCTCGTTCGCGCCGGCGTTCACGAGCAGCAGCGTGACGAGAAGCAGGTGGTGCTTGTTGAGGATCGGCAGCACCTGCGCCGCCTGGCGCTTCTGCTCCTCCGTGCCCTCGAGCTCCAGGATGCGCATGTTGAGCATGTCGAGCGACAGCAGCCCCATCGTGAGCCCGGCCATCAGCCCCGCGGCACACACGAGCAGCACCGACATGCCCAGGAACGTCCAGAAGGCCGCCGGGTCGCACGACGGCGAGTAGAACTCGCACTCATGACTGCCCATGCGGCGTGCAAGAAGGAGGCGGGAGATACGGCTGGGAGACGCGGGTCGAGAGAAGACAGTCGGGACCAGCGAGCAGCTCCGCTCTTGTCGGTGGTGGTGGCGGGCGAAATGCCGAATGCCTCGAGTACCGCAGCTGCCCTGACCTCCTAGTTGCGCTAATTGACTTGAGTACAGTATGCATACGTGCAGTATTGTGTGGATGTCGCAACTGAACTGAGTTGCGTGACTGATGACCGAGAGAGCGGAAGGAGCGGCGAGGGATGGCGAGACGGGATGGATGGATGGATGGATGGAAGGCGAGATGGTCACTTTGCTCGCTCACTTTCTCGTACTCGCTTGCTACCGTCTCACACGACACTCTTGAGCTCTCGGACACGGCGAATAAACTACTGTAGGCGCTCAGGCAGTGACCGCCTCCCGCTTCGCCGCCTTCGCCTGACTCGCGGTCTTCGCGGACTTGCTCACCGCCGGCGCTGCTGCTGCCACGTCCACCGCCACGTCGCCTGCCACGCGCCACAAGCGTCAGCAAGTGAGTCACCCGCACACGCGTTCGCCAGTCGCGCAGACGCACCGGACGCCACGGGCGCCTCGGGCAGCGCGAGCGCCAGGCTCTCGGCCTCGAGCGCCTCGATCTCCGCGAGCTCCAGCAGCACCGCGTCCTCGTCTTCTAGTGTCAGGCTGCCGCCGATGAGCCGGCTGATCTCCTGCTCACAGAAAAGCGCAGCACTAGCGTCAGTCGGGTGCCCACGACGCCGCCGCCAGCAGCCGCACGCACGTTCGCCGTCTCCTGCGCCTCCTCCGTCTCGAGCAAGAGGTTCTCGACGGCCTCGACGCTCATCTCCTGGTGGATCGCGTTCAGGATCGAGTTGCCGGCCTTGAGCCCCTCGAAGACCTTGAGCTGCTGCGACTCCCACTCGACCGTGTCGAGCAGCTCTAGCACCGTGAGCAGGTGCTCGTCCGCCTGCTTCATCTGCTGCTCCTTGAACTTTTTCACCTTGAGCGCCAGCTTCGCGCGGTCCTGCGCCGCGCATCCATCCGTACACACACACACACACGTGACCCAAGGTCAGCGCCGCGCGTCTCTTCCTGTCGTCCGACGCGGCGGCCCCGCGCACCCGCTTCTCCGCCAGCAGCAGCTTCTTGGCGCTCTCGTGCAGCTGCTGCGCCTCGACGTCGAGCCGCGCCTGGTACCTGCGCAGGCGGTCGCGCGCGTTCTTGAGGTCGAGCACCGCCTTGTCCTTCGACGTCACCTGCGCCTGCGTGGAGCTGCGCGGCGGCGGCGGCAGCGCGGACGCCGCGGAGGCCGCCGCGTCGCCCGCGCGCTTGCTCTTGGACGCCGAGCCGCCCATAAATGTGATTGTGCTCGGAGAACGATCGTAATACAGTACAGTCGCGGTGTATACGGTGTACGAGTGCATACTTGTATCCGGTTCCAGCAGCAACGTCGAGCTGTTGACGACGACGACGAGGATGACGACGACGACATGCGGTGAACACGAACGCGTGTCTCTTGGCGTCTTAACACACGCGCTGAGCGCGGCCTCCGGCTGCCTACAGGCGGCTCGCGCGCAGCTTCGGACCCATCGCGAGCGCCACCTTGGAGCTCGTGGGCCGCCCGAGCACGCCCGAGATGAAGTCGCCGGCTGCGACCACCTTGGCCAGGTCCACACCCGTCGTGATGCCGAGCCCGTGCAGCATGTAGAGCACGTCCTCCGTCGCCACGTTGCCCGACGCGCCGTTCGCGTACGGACAGCCGCCGAGGCCTGCGACGGAGCTGTCGACCACGCTCACCCCCTCCTGCGAACGAGCGAGCGAGAGACGACGGCGACGACACACACACACACACACACACACACGTCAGCTCGCGCAACAGGACGTCATGGGACCGACCCGACTCGATTGGACGAACCTGCAGCGCGACGAGGATGTTCGACAGCGCCTGGCCGTACGTGTCGTGGAAGTGCACTGCGAGGTGCTCGACCGGCACCACCTGCTTGGTCGCGCGGAGCATCTCGAGCGTCGACGCTGTCGCGCATCGTCAGCCCAGAACTGGAACTGCATCACCGCCGCCGCCCGCTATGAACGCTGCACACGGCTGTCGACACGACCGCCAGTGGCTCCAGCTCGCGTACCTGGGTTGCCCACGCCGATGGTGTCGCCGAGCGAGATCTCGTAGCAGCCCATGTCGAACATCTTCTTCGCGACGGCCGCCACCGTCTCAGGAGACACTGGGCCCTGGTACGGACACCCGAGCACGCACGACACGTAGCTGCGGACACGGCCGTCCAGCGCGCGTTAGTTAGGTGGTGGTGTCGCCGAAGCGTCATCGCCATCATCTTGTACAGAAGAACGCACCCGCGCACGCGGATGCCGAGCTCCTGCGCCTTGTCGCACACTGGGCGGAACCGCGCCAGACTCTCCTCGATCGAGCAGTTGATGTTCTTCTGGCTGAACGCCTCAGACGCAGCGCCGAAGATCGCGACCTCGTGCGCGCCAGCGGCCACCGCGGCCTCGAAGCCCTGCATGCAGCCACTCAGCACCGACAGCTTGCTTGCCACTCTGTCGCGCCAGCCACGCGTACCTTGAGGTTCGGGGTGAGCACCGGGTACCAGACGCCGTCGCGGCGGTTGATGCTCTTGAGCACGTCCG
Organism: Globisporangium cystogenes; assembly: GCA_023334215.1. NCBI lineage: Eukaryota > Oomycota > Peronosporomycetes > Pythiales > Pythiaceae > Globisporangium > Globisporangium cystogenes. The sequence continues at coordinate 7,660 of JAASGM010000648.1, read as the reverse complement.
AGTTGTCGCCCATCTGGATAATCAGAGGCAGCCAGGAGCTACGTGAGCTCCCGGAGCTGCTGCCAGCTCCTCCCACCACTCACGACTCACGGACGCACCTGCGGGACCCATTTGGGCGACACGAAGGACGTGGCCTCGATGGCCGGCAGTCCGCTTTGCGCCAGCAGCTCGATGAGCCGCACCTTGTCGGCTGTGCCCACGAGCGTCTTCTCGTTCTGCAGCCCGTCGCGCGGTCCGACCTCCACGATCTTGACGCGCGCCGGGTACGTGACGGCGGACGAGGCAGAGGTGGTGGAAAAGCTGCTGCTGCTGTGACTGCGGCGGCTGCTCGCGCGCAGGAACGGGAGGCGGAGGCGGCGCAGTGCCATCGGGAGCGAGCGAGCGACGAGCGGCTGTGGAGGAGGACGGCGAGTGTGCGAGTGCGTCGACGTCCAAACAAGGCGATGCACTTCAAGCCTCGGATTCGACTCTTAACATTATTGTTTACTAGGTATTGTCTAATCGCACCTACTTGAGGCTATTCTCCGACAAAGTGCGTTTCAGGCTGTTTGACAGGGCTCTCACATGCGTCTCCGCAGGCTTCCTTTTTGTCCTCAGTGAAAGCAAGTCATTTGCTATGAGTCAGACACTATGTTCTAGACTTATCCAAACTACTGTGGCACACACTAGCAAACCATTACAAAGTACTGTGGCACACATTAGCAACTTCGAACCTCGCCACCAGTCAAACGCAGCGTTTCACGGCCGAAGAGCCATTTTCACAGTCAAGCCGATCCGAGCAGCAACAGCAGCAGCCAGCATGTCGACATCGCTCGCGGCGCAGCTGCAGCAGCTGCGCGAGGGCGGCGCCGGCAGCAAGCAGCAGACCGACTCGTTCCTGTACGACCCGCGCGAGGCCGCGCGCGTGGATGGCGAGACGGTCTTCAACCTCGCGTGGAACGGGCTGCTGGAGCTCCGGCGCCTGGACGCGCGCTTCGAGGCGCTGGACGCCGCGACGCCGGCCATCGCGCAACTCTTCAGCCGCCAGCGCGTGCACTTCCACCGCGCGCACGCCAGCAAGAGCGAGGCCGCGGAGCTCGACGCCGCGCTCGCGGAGCTGCTCGACGCGCTCAGCGCCTACTTCCTGCTCGGCGCCACGCACAAGGTGCTCGAGTTCCTCGTGCGCCGGTACGAGGTGCACCGGTACAACGTGGACGCCGTCATGGCCGCGATCGTGAGCTACCACGAGTCGCCCTGGTTCGCGCGCATGGTGCGCATCCTGCACATCCACAACACGCGCTGGGAGTTCCTGCTGCCGGTCAAGCTCTCGGGCGAGCCGCTGCTGCGCGCCGCGCTCGTGCAGCGCGCGCTTGACGACTCGTCCATCGTGGACTTCGTCTTCGCGGCCGCCACGCGCATCGGCGCCGCCAACCCCAAGCTCGTGTCGCTCTACACGCTGCTCACGCTGCAGATGCTCGAGCAGGCCAAGGTGCGCGAGGAGACGCTGCGCTCGCTCATCCCGCAGCTGCTCCAAGCGCTCAAGAGCGGCGCCGCGTGCCCGGAGCTGCAGAGCGCGGCCTTCATGCTCATCACCAAGCTCTCGTCCAAGGCGATCCTGACGGCCAAGGTCGTCGACACGCTCACCAAGCACCTCGTCAAGTACGCGCAGCTGAGCGCGCAGCCGAACGCGCTGCTCTGCGTCATCTTCATCGCGCAGGCGCAGCCGTCCTTCCAGCTCTCCAAGGGCGTCAGCAAGCACCTGCTCGCGATGGACAACGTCGTGGACCAGCTCGGCGACGCCGTGCAGCGCTACGAGGCCGCCAAGTTCGTGCGCGCGCTCACGCTCTTCCTCGTCGACGCGCTTGCGTCCCCGGACGACGAGCACCACACGCTGCTGACGGAGCTGATCGCCGCGATCCCGCTGAGCGACGACCTGGTCGAGGAGTTCGCGGATGCGCTGCTGCGCCTCGCGCGGGCCGAGGGCTTCGCGCTCGAGAACGCGCGCGTGCTGGCGCTCTCGAGCGCGCTCGTGACGCTGAGCAAGCGCTACGTGGGCAAGGTGGACGTCGTGGTGAACGCGGCGCTGACGGCCCAGGACACGTCGAAGAAGGAGGCGAAGCGCGTGCACAAGTTCCTGGCGCAGACGTTCGGGGGCGTCGCCAACTCGGCGCACTTCCTGCCGTCGACCACGGACGCGAAGACGTCGCTGGCGCTGGCACTCGAGCACCCGACGGAGCACACGCGGTTCCAGGCGCTCGTGGCGCTCGAGACGCAGCACGCGGCTGCGTCGGCCGACAGCGAGCCCGTGCTCGCGAACGGCAGCGTGCTGCTGCGCCGCATGCTCGACGACAGCGAGCGCATCGCCAAGCTGGTGGTGAGCAGCTCGCTGGGCAACCTCGTGCTCCGGACGACGTCGAAGCGCCGGTGCTGGGAGACGCTGGTGCAGACTGCGCGCAAGTGGTCGGTGGCGCCGCCGAACGGCGTGCTGGACGCGATGGCGGCGTTCGCGGTGGACAAGTTCCGCGCCGCGCACGGCGCGAGCGGCAGCGAGGACGAGCAGCTGCTGTTGCTGCTGCTCGCGTTCGTGCCGACCGACGCGACGCCGGCCAAGCTCAAGTCCGTGGTGGCTGTCGACGCGCTCGTCGACGCACTCGCGAAGCTCAGCCACCCGTTCGGCGCCGCGATCGCCAAGACACACGCGTCGTCCGACCGGACGGCGCAGCAGCTCATCGACGCGCTCGGCGCCACGCTCGCAGACAACGTGCAGCGGCTGCTGCCGTTCTGCTTGAGCTGGTCGCAGCCGTCGGACGTGACGGGGAAGCCACTCACGGGGCTGCTGGTGCGCGTGCTCCAGGCGGCGCGCACGAGCCTCGCGGCGAGCAAGCAGAGCAGCGCGAAGAGCAGCCTGGCGGCGCTCGACCAGTCGTTCCGCTTCGTTCTCAAGAAGGAGTTCGTGTCGGTGTGTGAGCAGCAGGACGCGTCGGCCAAGGCCACGCAGTGGGCGGTCGCGGTCGCGACGATCCTGAGCGACGTGGTCGGCCGTGAGACGTTCCTGGCGTCGCGCGACGACTTCGACGCGTGCGTCGCCACGCTGCTGCAGGCGCCGTCGTCGATCTTCCTGCACGTGCAAGGCTCGCTGCTCGCGCTCTTCCAGGACGCGATGGAGCGCGAGCTGCTGCCGACGATGGCGCGTCTTGCGACGACGGCGGCGAGCAGCGACGTGCTGGCGGTGCTCGTCAAGAGCCGCGCGCTCGACATCGTGAGCGCCGTGCTCGAGGGCTACCAGTACACGGAAAGCGCGGACGAGCTGGCGCAGGCGGCCCACGCCGTGCCGTCTGTGCTCGTGGCGCTCTCGGACGCGTCCAGGAGCGTGCGGCAGGCGGCGCTCACGTGCCTCGACCGCTGGATCGCGTCCAGCAGCGGCCCGGTGCTCCAGTCGCCGAGCGCCGACCTGCACACGCTGCTGCAGGTGAGCGTGTACCTGGTGAACGCGAAGCAGGACGTCGCCATGGACGCGAGCGCGGTCGGCGTGCTCTGCGGCACGTACGCGGCCGAGGCGCCGACAGAGAGCGCGGCGTTCTACCAGCTGCTCCTGGACTACGTCTCGTCGGCGGCGCAGGACGAGCTCGCGATCGCGGTCAAGCTGCTCGAGCTGCTGGCGCACGTCACGGACGCGGCGTTCTGGCTCCAGTCGGTCGACTACTTCCAGCAGACGCTCGCGGGACTCGCGAGATCGCCGACCGAGAGCAGCGCCGCCGCTGCCACGAACGCGGTGCTGAGCGCGCTGCTGGGCTACTACTTAGACGCGCGCGTCGCGCTCCCGACGGCGGCGAAGGCCGCGTCGGTGCACAAGCCGTTCTTCGACGCGCTGCTGGCGGTGCTGCAGTCCGACAAGGAGCAGCTCGGGCGGCTGCAGAGCCTGCAGGCGTTCGCGCTCTCGAAACTCTCAGCCACGTTCTACTGCGCGCTGGACGCCGTGAGCCGCCACCTGCTGGTGTCGGCGCTGCTCAAGCTGATGGTGGCGTCGGAGGAGGTGGTCGCTGGCGCGCTGATCGCGTGCGTGTCGGCGCTTCCGCTCCAGTACGAGGTGTTCGTCAAGCTGCTGGAGGCCGAGCTGGCGGTCGTGGGCAAGGCCAAGACGCGCGGGGCGAGAAGCGAGACGTTCTTCCAGCACCTCAACTGCATCCTCGAGGTGCTCGCGGTCAAGGTGGACGGCGCGGGCGAGTCGGCGGCGTCTGCGAACGCGCTGCTCACGACGCTCGGCGACGTGCTGGAGCTCTTCTGCGCCAAGGAGTACGAGAGCATCGTGTCCGAGTACATTCTTCAGGTGCTCTTCGGCTGCCTGCGCCGCGTGTGCGAGGTGAGCTCGTCGCTGCGCGGAGAGCCGCTGCAGCAGGAGAAGGTGGTGAGCAAGCGTGCGGCGTCGGCGGAAGCGGAGCCGGAGCTGCTGGTGAAGCACACGCTCGGGTGCCTGAACCGCACGACGTCGCCGCAGACGCGCAACGAGGCGCTGCTGTTCGTGAGCGCGCTCGTGGATCTCTCCCCGGCGAGCGTGCTGGCGTCGCTCGAGAAGATCCTGAGCTTCGTCGGCGCGGGCTCGATCCACCACGAGGACGCGTACTCGTTCCACGTGCTCGAGACGATCGTCAAGGCCGTGGTGCCACACATCGTGGCGGCGGCGCAGCCGGGGCTCATCACGCTGCAGCAGTTCATCCGCCTCTTCGTCGACGCGTACGAGCGGATCCCGGCGAGCCGCCGCGAGCTGCTCTTCCAGGTGCTTGTGACGTCGCTCGGCAGCGAGTCGCTGCCGTACTGCGTCGCGGCGCTCGTGGAGAAGGCGGAGGCGGCCGGCGCCGCCGAGACGCGCAAGGAGCTCACGGCGTTCGCGCACGGGCTCTGCTTCGCGTTCGGGTGCACGACGCAGATCGCGACGCTCGTGTCGGTGCTGCAGATTGCGCGCGGGCTGCTGCCGCACGTGGTGGACGCGTCGGACACGGACAACGACGACGCGGACGACGACGACGACGACGCCGCCGCAGAGAGCGCCGGCGCGTACGGCGCGTTCGTGGTCGGCGCGCCGTTCGCGCAGGAGCAGAGCCGTGCGCGCGCGCTCAACCTGGCGCTCGTGGCGTTCGTGCCGACACACCTCAAGGCGCGCGAGCTGCACCACAAGATCCTGAGCGTGCAGCGCGGCAGCAGCAGCAGCAGCGACGAGAACGACGAGAGCGACGACGACGAAGACGACGAGAGCGAGCAGCTCCAGCAGAGCTACCTGATGCTCGCGCAGGTGGTGCTGCTGTACTTCCGTCACGTGGCGCGCGAGGAGACGCTGGGGGAGAGCACGTTCTGGTCGTCGCTCTCGGGCGAGGTCGTCGAGGTGCTGAGCGCGCTGCAGAAGCTGCTGTCGACGCCGGGCTTCGTCGCGGTCATCGGCGAGCTGCTGCACCACGAGAACAGCCTCGTGCGCAAGAAGGCGATGGAGCTCTTCAACGAACGGCTCGCGGAGGAGCGCGGGTCGCTCTCGCCGGGCGAGCAGCTGCTCTTCGTCGACATGCTCGACGAGCTCGACGGGATCCTGCGGAACGCGGACGGGAGCGAGAACACGGTGAACGTGCAGACGGCGCTGCTGAGCGTCGACATCCTCGCGCGCAGCTTCGCGGCAGCGCACGCGAAGCGCTTCCAGAAGAGTCTGCCGACGATCGTGGCCAAGTACGTGGACGCCGTGGACCCGGCGAAGGCGTCGACCGCGACGCTGCACCTCTTCGGCTGCGCGTTCATGTGCGTGTCGTCGATCTGCCGCGCGGTGGGGCCGCTCGTGTTCCCGTTGTTGCCCCAGTTCTTTCCCAAGCTGCTGGTGGGCATCGAGTGGTGCGCGAGCAAGGCGAAGCCCCGCAAGGGCGAAGCGGCGGCGGCGGGCAGCGGCATGCTGACGGTGCTCCAGTGTCTGCTGGCGGCGCTCGAGGTGTTTACGGAGAAGATCGCGCAGTTCCTGGCGCCGTACCTGTCGAAGATCGTGCAGGTGCTGCTGACGCCCCCGGTCCTGGCGGTTGGCGCGGCGAGCATGCAGCTGCAGCTCTCGATCGACAGCTCGCTGGTGCACCTGTCGAACCGCGTGGAGCTGCGCCACCTGCTGCCGAGCGTCTTCGGCTCGTACGAGTTCGCGCTCGCGCAGGGCAGCGACGCGAGCGTGGAGAAGCTCTTCTCGATCGTCGCGGGCGTGGTCGCGGGCCTGGACGCGTCGGCGCTGCGCCAGCACCTGCCGGCGTTCGCGCGCTTCTTCGTGACGGCGCTCGACGCGCGCCGCGTGCACGCGGCCAAGCTGCAGGACGTGGACGCCGCGGAGGACGAGATCCTCGAGTGCCTGGTGCAGTTCGTGCTGCGGCTGAGCGAGAAGCAGCTCAAGCCGCTCTTCCTCAAGATCGCTGAGTGGTCGCAGGCGAAGGTGGGCGCCGCGAGCGCCAAGCACGGCGACCTCGCGCGCCGCATCGTGTTCTTCAAGCTCGTGGTGAAGCTCTCGGAGCGCCTGCGCGGCATCTTCGTGCCGTACTTTGCGCACGTGCTCGAGGCGCTGGTCGCGGGGCTGCGCGACGCGCACAGTGTGCTGGCGCGCAAGAGCAAGGGCGGCGAGGAGGACGCGAGCACGAGCGAGGAGGATGACGACGTCGACGACTTCTTCGCGCGCGAGGACGAGCCAGCGCCGAAGAAGTCCAAGCTCGCGAACGGCCACGCGGCGGCGGCGCTGTCAGCGGAGCAGACGCGCGAGAGCTACGCGCTGCTGCTGCGCACGAGCGTGCGCGCGCTCAACGGCTGCTTCGTGCACGACAGCGACGGGTTCGTGGAGAAGGAGCGGTTCGAGCTCGTGATGGCGCCGCTCGTGGACGTGTTCGACCTGCTCAAGTACGACGCGTCCGCCGCGAGCCGCGCGTTCGTGCTCGACGTCGTGGTGCCGTGCGTTGCGAACCTGGCGTGGGCGGCGAAGAGCGACCTGCTCTGGAAGCCGCTGCACTACGCGGTGCTGATGAAGTCGCGGTCGACGGCGGCAGGCGTGCGCCTCGCGACGCTCAAGACGATCGAGAAGTGCTACCAGGTGATCGGCGACGAGTTCCTGGCGATGCTGCCGGAGAGCATCCCGTTCCTGGCGGAGCTCATGGAGGACACGGACGCCGAGGTCGAGCGCACGTGCCACCAGGTCGTCAAGCAGATCGAGGAGATCTCGGGCGAGTCGCTCGACCAGTACCTGACCGCATAGGCGAGGAAGGCGAGGAGGAATGACGATAGAGTAAGAACCACACGTTTTGTATCATCTCGAGCCCCCAGCGTGAGTCCTGTAGCTCTGGGAGCAGAACTCCGCGCATGGCTCCGTTCTTCCCAGTGCCATGCGCGTTCGGTACCGAACAGCATCAGATTATGGAGCTGCACTCCAATTGATTCAAAGAGTTCATAAAATCGTAGATATTTCGCGTCTTCGCCAATACTCGACACAAACACATTGGCAAGAAGGAAGGAAGCGCTCGCACGCTCGTTCGTCGGCGTCTCCGTCCCTCCCTCTTCTCCCCCTCTACCCCCCCCCTCTCTCTCTACGATGACGTCTATTGCTGCGTCCCCAGGTGCGCTCTTCTTCCTCTCTTCCGCCTCCCCCTCGCGCCTTCTTCGCAAGCGCGGCGCGTCGTCGGATCCAAGC
>JAASGM010000647.1:0-15382 GCA_023334215.1 Globisporangium cystogenes | reverse complement strand
CTGCCGCGCTCTTCTTCTCGGATGCGTCTGCTCTTTTCGTGCTGCAGGCGTGCAAGTTGTACGCGATCATCGCGGTGCTGATCGTGATCCTGATCGTCGTCTTCATCATCCCGGGGCCCAACTAGCGCGACCACCGCTGATGGAGGAGTTCGTAGAATGTAGATGGAGATCGTGCTGTTCATTGGATACAGATTTTGTTATTAACAGTCGGAATGTGAGTGCTGAACTGTTGGAACGAGGGATCGATCTGCATGTTCTTGCTGTATGCATTCTCGTACACAATTCATCCCGGTCTCAGTGTTCTTGTTCAGACTTGGTTCCTATTTCTGAAATGAACTTCTATCGATAATGTCGTCAATATTGTAACGATCTCAGTTCACGCACCCATGATATCGTCACGCTCGTGGATGTCGTCACGGCAATCTACCGGTTCCTCACGAGGTACGTCAATGATACAGCGAATCACCGCGAATCGATTCGTTCGCGAAGGTATCTGTCAAGGCTCGACACAATCGGGACACGAGATGGCCAACGCTATTGAGTGGATTGAGTGGAAAGGATCCAGAGATGCAGGCGTACAACTCGAGCACAAGTAGGACATCACAGTTACAGGCTAAGCCATCGTCCAATATATCTTGCGACCTCAAGTGGAGAGAAAGCACTCCTGAACAACGGACTGGAGATTGAACCTGGTGGCATTGGATTGCGTGCAACATAACCCAGCGATGTTCTCAGCTTGAACAAGGAACAGACCGTGTGTGTGAATTCGAAGTCTGGTTCATTTGTCGCAACAGTATCGACAAGGCAAAGCCGCCATTCGGTTTTGGGAAACCAGTTGCGTGTGTCGCCATTTGTTGGAACTCGATTAATTCTAGGGACGATGTCGGTGTCGGTGTCGGTGTGTGCGGATTCCTCGTCGATGTCAGACGCCACCGGAACCCGTACACTCGATGGATGCACGATCTCTTTCCAGCTTGGTTCAATTCGCTCGGTCGGCCCCCAGTCGATATGGATAACATCACGCGCGAATTGGCATGGCTCTCTCACCTACCATGGTCAAATCTGTTGCCGGCAACTTTGGCGATTGCCTGTACGCGTTTCACGAAACGAAACTCAGTGGGGAATTAAGAACTGGTACCCTCATTCTCCAGATCTCTTTGTGTTTTGCACACACAGACTGTTTCCCTTCGATCTCAAGTCTCACAAAGCCTCTCATTCGTCCAGCGCAGTTTCCTCGCCGTCACGAAGCCCAAGCATCCACTGTGATGATCGAAGCGAACCCTTTCCTAAAATTTAGTTTTTCACATATCCAAAAGTCAAGTTTCGCCTTCCTTCTCACTGAAGAATTGTAAGCCACATACAAACCCCAAGTCCCACCAACCAGCTCGAACCGCCCGCCACCACAAATCGAGCACAAGGCGGCTTCCAGTATCAGTATGGCGGACTCTGACCCTGTGGCGCGCGCGCGCGCGATCGCCGCGCGACTGGCGGCCACCGCGATCCCTTCGGACGCGCTCGGGAAGCGCAAGAGCCGCTGGGAGGTGCGCTCCCTTGTAGAGAGAGAGACTGGTGGAAAGAGAGAGAGAGAGAGAGAGGAGAACTAATTCGCTGCTGCTGTCATGTGCAGGACGACGGTGGGTGGACGCCGAGCGCTTATTGTATGGGAATTGCGGCTGATAGAAGGCGGTTGTTGTGTATGGGGGGAGCAGAGGACGGCGGCGCGCGTCCGGCGCCTGGTGGCTTCGGCGACAAGAAGCGCAAGAAGGTGTACATCCCGGTGGACAAGTACCCGGACATCAACTTCATGGGTGCGTTGCGCTCGACCGCGAAGATAGAGAGGGTGGTCGGCGGCTGACGCGGGGGGATTTGGTGCAGGACTGCTGATCGGCCCGCGCGGGTCGAACCAGAAGCGCATGGAGGACGAGTCCGGCGCGCGCATCCTGATCCGCGGCAAGGGCTCGTCGACGACCGACACGGAGGAGCTCGAGGAGCTTCACGTGCTCATCACCGCCGACTCGGACGAGGCGATCGCCAAGGCGCAGAGCGCGGTCGAGGACATTCTCTTCAACCCGCAGCAGGCGATGCGGCTCAAGCAGGAGCAGCTCCGCAAGTGCGTCTCCGGCGTTCTGTCCTACGCGACCTGGTGGTGGACTGACCGACCCTCTTGGCGTGGTGCAGGGTGGCGGAGCTCAACGGGACGCTGAACGACAACTACGGACACCGCGACCACGACTACAGCGGCGGCGGTGGTGGTGGCGGTGGTGGCGGTGGTGGTGGCGGCGGCAAGTACGGGCCAGGGCCGGGTGCGCCTCCAAGCGTCCCGGAGAGCAGGAGCGAATCGATGCGGGAGATCCAAGTGCCACGCGATCTCGTGGGGTACATCATCGGCCGCGGCGGCGACACGATCCGCGACCTGCAGGTGAAGTCTGGCGCGCACATCCAGATCGTCCGTGAAGACGAGGGCGCCCCGCAGACGCCGCACCGCTACGTGAGCATCGCCGGCACGGAAGACGCACTCACTCGCGCGCAGAAGATGATCGAGAACCTGATCGACGAGCGCATGAACGGCGGCCGCAGCGGCTTCCGCGAGCGCGACGACAACGACCGGATGGCTCGCTACGGCGGCGTGAACCCGGACGGCTCGGACTCGATGGAGATGCTCGTTCCGAACGAGCGCGTGGGGCTGATCATCGGCCGCGGCGGCGCGACGATCAAGAGCATCCAGATGCGCACGGGCTCGAGCATCACGATCCCGCAGACGCCGGACCCGAACCACCCGGACATGCGCTTGATCACGATTCGCGGCACGATCCCGTCCAAGGAGGCTGCGCGGATGGAGATCACGGCGATCCTGAACGAGGACCAGGGCGGCCCGCGCGGCCTCGGCGGCTTTAGTGGTGCGGTGATCTACATGCAAGTGCCGAACGACCGCGTCGGCGTGATCATCGGCAAGCGCGGCGAGACGATCAAGGGCATCCAGGACCGCAACGCCGTGCGCATCCAGGTGCCGCAGGTGCCGGACCCAGGCTCCAACCCGCCGGTGCGCACCGTGTCCATCCAGGGTCCGCCCGAGATGCTGCAGCGCGCGAGGGACGAGATCGACGCGGTGGTTCTGCAAGGAGCTGGGAGCTACGGCTACGGTAGCGGCGGCGGCAGCCAATATGGGTCGAGTGGAGGCTACGACCAGCAGCAGCAGTATGGCTACGGCCAGACGCAGGGCCAAGGACAGTACGACGCGTACTACCAGCAGTACGGAGTGGCGGATCCGACTGTTGCTGCGGTCGCCGCCGCAGACCCGACCGCCGCGGCGGCAACTGCAACGGCGGACCCGAACGACCCGAACGCGTACTGGAACGGCTACTACGAGTACGCGGCGTACTACGGCGTGGATGCGGCGAATGCTGCGTGGGGTGTGACAGGAGCCGCAGCGCAAGCCAGCGCAGAGGCGTACCAGCAGTACCAAGCGGCGGCTGCGGTGGGAGCGACGCCAGCGGATGCAGGAGCAGGAGCGACGGAGAGCGCGGCGGCCCCTGCGACTTCCGACGCGGCTGCTTCGACGACAGGAGATGCGTCGCAGGTTTGTGCATGCGTTGCGCTTGGTGCATTGTGTGGTGTGTGTGGTGTGTGGTGTGCGTCTCGCGTGATCTCCCCGTCATGATGGTTGTTGGTCCTCGGGTCGTCGACGCTGATTGATGCTGCGGCGGCGGTCACCACCCCCCTCCGCCTCCTCCTCCTGCGTGGCTTGGTTGCTTGGTGGTAATCTGTCTTCTCTCGCATGCGTGAACGTACCAAAGGCGGCTCAAGGTCCGCCGGGAACTGCGTAGCTCACCAAGATGACGATCCTACTTGCTGCTCAATCGCATCCTCTCTGTGGGGAGGGTCGGTGTGCGAGAACTGCAGCCAAGACATCGACTGCTGGTGCTGCCGATGGGAGGGACGCGTTGCAAGCGGCGAAGACTCGACGAGATCCGGCAAGCATGAAGGAAGGGAGAGGATCCGTCGGATCGCGCAGCGAGTTCATCCCTGCGATCGTGTGCTCGCTGCTGCTCTCACCACACGCTGGTACCAAGTGGAGGCTTGAATGAGACTGGTTAGGATGACGTGCTCGGTGTTCGCGCTTGCTCTGCTCTGCACTCGGTGTTTGCTACGCTTGAACCACTCTTGATCAAGTCACGAGTCGATCAAGACAGGTACGCAGGACGTCGTGCTCCCCGCCTGGCGCTCTCAGACGGAAGCGAGCGACGGGAACCAGAGGCGGTGGGCGGCGACGAACTGCTTGACCTTGAGCGCCTCGCTTGCGGTGGCCAGGACGATCTTGATCGCGTGCTGCGGGTTCGCCGGGTTGTAGTCGTCGCCGAACTGCTCGAGCGCGCGGAGTATCCGGAAGTGGAAGCACCGCTCGCGCAGGTTCACGCGCATGCCGACCATGTCGCGGTAGAACATGACCATCTGGATCTCCTTCGCGGCGAACGGGTGCTGGAAGAGGTACGCGCAGTGGTCGCGCATGAAGGCGACGGGGCACGGGAAGCGGCACTCGAGCTTGCCGACCGTCATGCCGACCGTGGTCGCCTGCAGCAGCAGCAGCGTGGAGCTTTGAGAAGAGGCTGTCAGGGCACCCCCGAGAGCCGCTGGCTGGAGCTTGTGCGACGCCCTCAGCTGCGCAGTGATGTCCTGCGCGCCTTGCGAGATCGATCGGAGCTGGTCCGAGAGCGACGCCCGTTGCTGGAACGAACGCCGTGCAGGTGTCGAGGAGGATCCGAGCGGCGAGGCGACTGAGCGCTGCGGCGTCCAACACAATGCGGTAGCAGGGGACGCACCAGCACCCTCCGCCACTGCAGCAGAGGTTCGAACGAGAGTCGATGTTGGCGGCGACGTCGTCAACGCGGCCGGAGGTGCGTTGCACTCGGTTTGCAGCGGGGCGTCTCGGTGCGCACGGGAATCCTTGAGCCGCGACGACCGGTGAGAGAGCACGTAGGACGGGAACGACTCGCCCTTGAAGGGCGTCGCGGTCGAGGTCGAGACGTTCGCAGGCTTGGACGAGAGCATCGGGTCGGGAGCTGCCAAGCGCGCAGTTAGTTGGCTGCGACTGGAAATAGGGTGTTCAGGTGACGCGGAGAGCGCATCATGTGGACTTCCTGGTGGCGACGGGAGTCCGATCGAAGTGAGCACCAGGCTACGATCGAATGACTGCGACGTGCATCCCGACCAGACCTCATGGGTTGTTGGTGGTGTCGCTCGGTGATGATGGCGGAGCTGTCGCGCTGTCACGTGGCGAAGCCGCCGCCTGTTGCATTGAGTTGAGGCGCTCGTGCATGTAGGCAAAGATACGTCCGCGTTGATAGAGAGCGCACGCGAGAGAGAGTGAGTGAGGCCAGCAAGGAGCATCCATGACCACCGAGCAAGAGAACCAGGCATCGAGTTATCGATGCGAGTACTGTGGCGAGTACTGTGCGAGAACTGCCATCCGTGTCGGAACGTCTTGCAATCAATCAACACTGGACCCTACGATACACAATACACGCATAATATTGTAGGCTAACTATTTCATGTAGTTGCAATTAGTGTGTAAATGCTGAACAGGAGATGATAGTCCGTCAATATGTGGTGACGACTTCCTCCAGTAACAAAAACACAGATGATGCTGGCGTGAAAGAAAAATCCAAGCACACTTGGCCTTTCTTCGTCCCCGCGTGAGTAATGGCAGAGACAATTTGCGCGCACTCATTCGCTGAAATGGCTTTGATTTCAACGCGTACGATTCGCTGAAAAAATCTTTAATCAGCATTTCGATATGTAGAGAAATATTTTTAGAAAGGGAGAGATCGCCACGAAAATAAGCTGCGGTGGGGTGTTTGCCTCTCATATCGACAAAACCTGTATATGTTCAGTATGAAAACGCAAAAGAAGGTTGCAGCGCAGATTAGCGTGAGCTATAAGAGCAATGTTCGGGCAGGACCTCCCCCCTCAAAAGTCAAAATTCAGAAATCGCTTTGTCAAAACCCGCGCACTCCACTCGAGCACAACAACCGTGAGCTAGCGCCGCTCCCTTCGCCCCGCCCGGCCGCCCGCCCGCGCGCCTCATTCCACCCACAGCGCCGAAGGCCGCACGAGTGCGCTCTTCGCTGTACACCCGATCCTCTCTTCCTCCCCCCTTCCCCTCCCTCTCTATCGTCGCTATGGAGAACGACGACGACGCGGCCGCGCAGCGCGCCTGGGAGCTCGAGATGGAGGCCGCGGTCGAGAGCCGCGGCCGCACGCGCAGCCGCTCGATCCTCGCGACGACCCCCGACGACGACGACGACGGTAGCGGCGGCGGTGACGCGGGCGCCGCCGACGAGCAGCCGCGGCCGCACGAGCTTGACGTCGTGGACGGCGGCCACGACCCCACGTGGACGCGCAGCCACTCGGGCGGCAGCGCCGGCGACATGCGCAGCCGCGCGCGCTCGTTCTCTGCGCGCCGCCTGGCCGAGATGGAGGAGAGCGAGGAGCACGCCGAGCGCGTCGGCAGCGGCGGCCGCCGGCGCAGCTGCTCGTTCTCGTCGCTGCAGCAGCGCAACGGCCACTTGGCGAGCGCCGCGGACACCGAAAGCGCGGACGACGACGACGACGACGACCCGGAGCAGATCGTGAAGCGCGCCGCGTCGCTCTCGAAGATCTACCTCGTGGGCTCGGCGCCCGTGGACGTGTCCAAGCTGCAGGACGACAGTAAGATCGTGGGCGTGAAGAAGGTCGAGGTCGTGCAGCCCACCGGCGCGCTGTCGGCGAAGGCGCTCGACGCGCTCTCCGAGGGCCTCCAGCTCTCGGTCGACCACAGCCACATGCTCGGGAAGGACGGCGGTGCACAGCAGCTCACGGAGGAGCAGCTCGAGGAGAAGAAGATGGAAGAGGAGGAGGACCACAAGCTCAAGGCCGAGAAGCTCTCGACGCGCAAGACGCTCACGGCGCGCGCCTCGATGTTCAAGAACAAGGTCTTCAAGACCAAATCGCTCAAGGCGCCGAGCCCGTCGGAGGCCGCCAAGGCCGGCGCGATCAGCGGCGCCTCGGGCTCTGGCGCGGCCGACAAGGCGCTCGCCGACGCCGCCAGCGACGTGCCCGTCGTGCCGAAGAAGCGACACAAGCTCAAGCTCCTGCTGCTCGGCGACAGCGGTGCGTGTCGGATGGTGTTGTGGAGGAGAAGGAAGAGTCTGCGCTGGAGACTGATGGTCGTGTGGTGGCGATGCGGGTGCTGTGGCGCAGGCGTGGGAAAGACAAGTCTGATGCGCGTGTTCTCCGGCGACGAGTTCTCCGAGTCGATGCTCGCGACCGCAGGGTGCGTCGTCCTCCGAAGCTGCGAGCCGATGCGCGGATGTCTTTCAGTTCTCCTGACGCTGCTTGCGTGTGGTGCTCTCACGCAGCGTGGACTTTAAGCTCCGGCACACGACGATCGCGGACGAGGACATCACGCTGCAGATCTGGGACACCGCCGGCCAGGAGCGCTTCCACCGCATCACTGCCAGTACGTTCGGCGGTTCGCCGGGTTGGTTGGCATGAGCCGATCGCCTAACGCGGTGTGGTCTGCAGCGTATTATAAGGGAGCGAACGGGATCGTTCTGGTGTACGACGTCAGCGACAAGAAGGGTTTCGACAGTGCGTGAACTTGGCTGGTGGTGTCTTCGAGTCGAGTCGATCTGACGAAGTCTCGTGCGTGCTTGCAGACGTCGGCTACTGGATGAACAACATTCGCCAGTACTCGTCCCCGCACATGCCGGCGATGCTGCTCGTGGGCAACAAGATCGATCTGCCGAACCGCGTCGTGTCGTTCGAGGAGGGCCAGGCCGCCGCGAACCAGTACAACTGCCGCTTCATCGGTGCGTCCACGATGCTGGAAGGCGGATCTCCGTTGACGCTGGAGCTGACCGCTTGCGTCGTGTCGACAGAAACGAGTGCGAAGACGTCGGAGAACACGAATGGCGCGCTGGAGACGATCGCGCGGGATGCCTTCCTCATGAGTCTCAACCGTGCGTTCGCTTCGTGTGTCTCTGAGCGAGGAGGTCGCGTGACGCGTCGGTGGGCTGACGCTTTCTCGTCGGTTGCTCTCTTGTTCGTGCAGCGACGATGACGCAGAAGATGCTGCTGGAGAAGGAGAAGTCGTTTGTCGGGCGGCGGAACAAGGAGAACTGCGCGATCCAGTAGGACGACGACGAACGACGACGACGACGACCGACTGGCAGTTGTGCGTGCGCAGGAGCGACCGACCCACCGCTCAGTCTCGGCTGAAGTTTCCCCGCCTGCGCACGTCGTCGTCGTCCCCCGAGTGGCTCAGCTCGCTTGTCGCGGCGCTGGGCGACGAAGGGCGGTGGTGTACCTACCTCTCTGCCGGCATCCCCCCACCCGACGATCCGGCACTGCTCGGGCCGCCCCCCACCCACCCATAGAAGACCGAACGGCGCGGGGCGGCACCGGCGCGCCGATCCGCCTATTTAACACTATGAAGAAGACGAATGGACGAGCGACATGAACGCAGGCGGACGTGTATGAGCGAGCGGATGTGGGCGATGCGCGTCTTCTTCACTCTCAGCGCCACTGCAGCGCAGCGGTTGCGGTGGCGGCGAGCGTGACGACACCGGCGGCGGCGGCGGAGCGCGCGACCCCCGCCGATTTGGTCGGAGCCGGCGTGGCGTTCGCGCTGGAGCTGGTGCCGGTGCTGTTGCTGGAGCTGCGGTGGCCTGCGGAGCTGTTGCTGGCGTTGGCTGCTGGGCCGACGGTCGCGACGTTGCTGGCGGCGCCGCCAGAGCCGCTTGCGTCGGTTGGCGTCCCGACGCCCGGGAGAAAGTCGGTGAGGTGCCGCGCGTCACCAGCCGACGCTACAGAGACGGAGACGTAGAGGAGGACGACGGCGCTCGAGATCTTCATCATCGGAGAGCTTGAGGCGTTGATGCGTTGAGAGGGGAAGCGCAAGTTGGCGAGTGAGTGTGAGAGAGAGGAGCGAGCGACTGCAGGCGTCCGACTCGAGCGGGTGCTCCGCAGCGCCAGCTGGCGCCCTTCTCGGTTCGCGCATGGCCGTCGCCACCGCAGCCTCTACGGCCGCCCATCGACGCACGTGCCGCCCACCCGCCCGCTTACACGAACAGCAGCAGCAGCAACACGGAAGCGGATACATTGACGAATACTCAGACACGCAGGCGACGTCCACGTGAGCAGCTACAGCAGCTGCAGCGGACGATGATCCAGTTGATCGGTAGAAGAGCTGCCTGCCTACAGCAGGTAGGCGACCGCGACAGCCACGAGCGTCGCGACGGAGCCCGCAGCCGCGAGCAGCGCGTTGCCGCCGGACGTGGGGGTCGGCGTCGGGGTGGCCGCTGTCGGCGCCTTCGTGTCGGTCGTCGAGTTGCTCGCCGTGCTGCTGGTCGAGTTGCTGGTCGAGCTGCCGGTGCTCGGCTCCGGCGTGAGGACCGAGCCGGGCTTCTGGCTCGCGGGCTCCGTGGTGGGGGAGCTCGTGCTGGTCGACGAGTCGTCTCCGGTCGGCGCGGGGGTCGTGGGGCCGCGCGGGATGCCCGCGACGTCGCTGTCGCCCAGCGTGCCGGGGGTCGGCCCGACGAGCGGCGTGGGCGAGGGCGAGGGCGAGGGCGACTGCGCGGCTGCGAGCGCGAGCGTCGCGGCGGCGAGCGCGAGGACGGCGAGCGAGCGCTTCATCGTCGGAGCGGAGAATGCGTGAGGTGCTTGCGCGAGAGGCGGTGGATCTGCGAATGCATGCTTGCATATTGCTCGAGAGGGTGTTGAACCCGCGCAAGCGCATGCTCGAGTGGGTGCGACGCGGGAGTGGAACAGGAAGAGTATCGAGATCGGATCTGTGGAAATGCATGAAACGCGTGAAAGGTCTTTTCCGGATTCTGGCTCCCGGAACTGGCGCCAAAGGATTGAAATGCTTGTTGGCGCTGCTGATGCTGGTGTTCGTGCTGGCGCTGGTGCTGGGCGATCGAGTTGGTGCGTTTGCTCCTGTGATGGCGATGGCGCTGAGGTGCAGCACGACGTGCTTGCAGGTTGAAGAGTGAAGTTTTGCTGGGATGTGAAATGGGTACATCTGGACGAGTCCCTCACTCAGGCACCAGAACGCGGAGCATTGAGGATCCTGTGGACGAGCGCGAACTCCAGGCAAGAAAGTCACCAGGGGCTGTGCGAAGGACGCGTGGCGGATGATGGAGCGTGTGGACACGGTGTGGGCACGGCCGTCCTCAGCAGCGCATGGTCATCAGCGGTCAGCGTTGTCGACAAGAACTTTCTGGAGAGAGAATCGGGGTCGGCGGTTCTCTCGTGACTGCACCGGAATGCGGTGCACGTGAAGCACTGCACTGCGCTCAGAGACATCAGCTTCACGAGTCCGAGTCGTTCAGGAGAGTGCAATTGATGCGAATTCGATGGCGCTATGCATGCGAACGTGGTGGCGCTACGTTAATGCGAACGCTTGCCACCTTATCGTCCAAGACCCAACCCGAGACACCTCATACCGACCGAGACAGGAGCAACGTTCTCGTGGTCTCGTGGTCTCGTTCTTCGCGAGAGTCTTGCGGTGGCAGGCGGCGCTTCTCGATCCAGATCCATTTTTTGCTTATTTGTGTAAACTGCGATTCCCACATTTTCTATTCATTTAGTATGCCACCACAGGAATCGTCCGCGCGTACCGCGTACCACCTCAATACAAGAATCGCACTTGTTCTTTGTATGTCTGCTATCCTCGCACTCGCCATTTGTATCCGACCGCCCCAGAGCCACTTTCCACCAGCAACAAACAACTTGGCGCACGAGCAGCTACGCGCCGGTCGCCGATCGCTCCACCGCCTGCTATCGCTCGCTCCCGAGTCGCGGCGCCGCCGCCCCGTCCGAGCCCCGAGCCCGAGCCTGAGCCCGAGCCGCCATGGCCTCCCGCGTGCCGCTGCTGCTCGGCAGCAAGAGCCGCAAGCCCACGCGACTGCCGATCGCGCCGCGCGCCAAGCCGACGAACGGTGCGCGCGACCCGGACGACGTCACGCGCTCGCCACTACTTTCTTTCCCCAGGCCGAAAAAACTGATTTTTCTATGTGTGTGTGCAGGAGACCGCAGCAAGCGCGCGTCGCTCGAGCCTGTGGCGCCCGTGACCCCCGACGTGCGTCGCCGCACGCAGCTGCCCGCCAGGAGTGAATGCCAGTGCTCATCTGCGTGTGCATGTGTGTGACGAGAGCAGGTTGTCAGCGACCCGGTGCCGCCGCCCGACGCGCGCGAGCCGGACGTCGAGCCGACGCCGGCGCCGGTGGTAGCGGCATCCGCGCCGTCGAGTGTCGTGCGAGCCGGCGGCATCGCGCCAGGCGGCTCGCTGGGCTCGCGTCCGAGCTCCGCGGGTGGCGCGCGGTCGCCGATCCTGCCGGTGCAGCGCGCGCCGGAGCACCGCATGCAGCACGTCGAGCGGCTCGCGAAGATCTCGGCGGCTGGGCCGGTGTACCGCGGCTCGAGCGGCTCGAACGGGCTCGCGCCGCCGCGCCAGGCGAGCCCCGTGCTCGGGCCGCGCGCGGCGGGCCTGGTGCCGCCGGCCATCGTCACGCAGGAGAATACGCTCCCGAAGGTTCGTGATGCGGCTCGAGCGGGTGGGGCGATAGGCAGCGACTCCGTGGAGAGCTGATGGGGAGCGAGTGCACGCAGCGACTAGTGCGCAAGCTCGACATCAAGCCGCACCAGTCGCCGCGGCGCGCGGCGCAGGCGCACGCCCACGCGCTGGTGCAGAGCATCCCGTCGCTGGCGGCCGCGGGCATCTCGACGGCGGTCGTGAGCGAGGAAGCGCCGGCGGCGGTGGTCGAGCGGGACGGCGAGGAGACGACGGCGGCGGCGGCCACGCGCAAGAAGAAACCGGCGCCGCGGAAGCAGAGCAAGCGCGTCGCGGAGACGGCGCCGCGCAAGGCGAGCAAGCGCCGCAACCCCGACTCGGCGAGCACCGCGACGCCGCCGGCCAAGTCTGCGCGCCGCTCGGTGCGTTCGGTGAGAGAACTGATGCGATTTGCGTGCTCTTGTGACGCTGACGCTGTTGTGGGGGACGCGTGAACAGCTGCGTCGTACTGCGAAGAAGGCGAACAGCTACAGAACCGCGACGGACTCGCAGGAGGAGCGCGACGACGACAACGACGAAGACGTGGACCCGAACGAGTTCGATCTCCCGGACGAGCACCCGCCGGTGCGTTCAATGACCGACGAACGCGTCGCGCCTTGTACGAGTGCTGATCCCTGCGGTCGCTTGGCAGGTGTATGTGCCGGCGCGCGAGCGGGCGACGATGTGGGCCAAGTCGGTGCTCAAGCAGCAGGAGGAGGCGGACGAGGCCGGTGCGAACGGCGGCGTCTCCACGTCGCGCGCGCTCGTCGTGAAGCACACGCCGCCGACCGTGACGCGTCGCAAGCGCAGCAACTCGTCGTCGTCTCTACTGTCGGTGGCACGCAAGTCGGCGGCGCGCGCGAAGGTCGAGGAGCTGCTAAAGAAGGAGCCGTCGCAGATGACGATGGGCGAGCTGGCGCTCACGGTGCCCAAGGGCCGGCGCGTGAACCGCCACGAGCAGGAGGTGGCGGCAGACAACGGGAACAGCGGCTCCGGCTCGAGCCTGATCAACGCGAACGCGCTCAACCGGCTGCGCTCGTTCTCGGTCTCGTCCGAGTCGGCGGCGATGGGCGGCTCGATCGTGTCGCCGCAGGTGCAGATCATCGACGGCAAGATGGTGATCCTCGAGTCGACGGTCAAGATCAGCGACGTGGCGACGCACCGCAGCGACGACCTGTCGGACCACGACGACAGCCTCCCGCGGCGCAGCGGCGCGCGGTATTACATGCAACCGCAGATCACGGGGCGGCGCTGGGGCAAGGACGAGACGAAGCAGTTCTACTACGTGCGTTTGTTTGCTGCCTCCGGTTCGTGTTGCTAGTGCTAGTGGTTATCATCATCCTAACGCCCTCGACAGTGTCTGAGCCAGGTCGGCCCGAACTTCTCGATGATGGCGACGCTCTTCCCTAACCGGAAGCGCAAGGAGCTGAAGTGCAAGTTCAAGTACGAGGAGAAGCACCACCCGTCGCTGATCGAGATCGCGCTGAAGGCGTCCGCCGCTCCATTAGGTGCGTCTCGTGCGCCTGGATCGTCCTTGCTGCTTGCTGCCTTGTGCGAGCGCTCGTGAACTAACGCTCGTGTGGCTGCAGATAGCGAGATGGTTAGTGTGATCGCGCAGATGGTCGACAAGGACTCGAAGAAGAGGCAGGAGAAGCTCCAGCGGAAGCAGAAGCAGCTCTCGGACTCGCCGGCGTCCGCGACGCTGGAGCCCACGGAGACGCCGCCGCCGCCGCAGGCCGACTTCCTCGACGACTACGACGACTACTACCGGGAGCGCTCGAACTCGTTCGACTTTGCCGGCTAGCGAGAGCGACCGGGCCGACCCGACTGTGTCCGTGAAGCGTGCGTCGACCACCCGCCCACCTACCAGCACGCGTTTTGTTAGACTGGACGGCGGCGGCGGCGGCAGTGCCGTCGAAGTCCGCCGACGGAGTGAGCACCCAACGAACCATCACCAACCACCACGATCACTACGACACCATACAGACCCAAGGCAGTAAGTAGTATTTGTATCACCAGACGCTTGAAGAAGACGTGCGGGGTGCTGCCTCTCGTCTCTCACGCGTCGACGGCGGGTGGCGATGACGGCTGCTGCTGCTGCTGCGTCTCGACGCGCGAGCGGAAGAACTGCTCGGCCTCCGCCTTCTTCTCCGGGTTGTTCATCACCTCCATGAACTGGCGCGTCTGCTGCACGCGCGTGAGGTACGTCGTGCGGCACACGAGCCTGTCTCGCGAGCGCAGGCATCAGAACACGTTAGCTATCGTCGTTGGATGGATGGTGGACGGCTGCTCGCCTCACACACACACACGCACACACACGCACCAGGAGCCAGCGGCGACGCCGCCGAACGCCAGCACCGCCCAGTCGCAGGCCGTGCGCACCTGCTTGGTGGAGCGGAAGCGGTGCGCGCCGATGAGCGCGCCCGTGGCGATGCCCCAGAGCAGTCCCGAGCGGAAGCACGGCGGGTTCGAGAGCAGCGCGTCCGAGGAGCTCATGTTGTCGACTGGAGCAGTTTTTTGACACGCGAAACATGCCTCCCTCGGTTTTGTCACTATTGACAAAAGCGTTTTGAAACATGACAAACAGAAAAACAGTTGATGGGCATCAGCGTCGTCGTGAACAGCTCCGCCGCCGCTGCGGCGAAGTCCCGCTCCGGGCTGCAGAAGCAGGTGCTCGCGCTCTACCGGCGCGCGCTGCTGGCCGCGCGCAAGAAAGACGCGGAGCTCGCAGATGGCAGCTCCAGCAACGCCACCGAGACCTACGTGCGCGAGCGCTTCCGTGATGACGTGCGTTCCTGCTGCGATGACCAACGCGGACTGCTGGCTGCGAACGATTGGCACTCACTGCTCTACGTTCATTGGTGCACGCAGGCGGCGTCGGTGCGGCGCGTGGACTTCAACGTGATCGAGCACCTGCTGCGCAAGGGCGAGCGCGACCTCAAGATGCTCGAGCGGATGAAAGCTGCGAACTTTGCGCACGTGCCGCGCAACGCGCCACCAGCTCCGTAACAACAGCCAATGGATGCGCAGTTCGTTCGGGTATGGCGTTCTTGCATGAGATGCCTTGTTGAGGTGATTGCGCTGGTACTTCGCTCGTACACCAAACAACGCGAACGCAATACGTTGCCACTAGTTGGCGTCACACCCACTGCTCAATGCATTGGTTTACTGACACTACCTCAACATGGTACTTACTACACCACACTTCTGAGCCACAGCACAGTTCATGGCACTCGTCCAGCCCGAGATCCTAGCCGCTGAGCCGGAAGATCGACATCTTTGAGTTCTGGTAGACGTTTTTGCATGTGTTGATCACCGTCATCGCATCATTCGCTTCCATCTGGAGCACTTGGGTGAAGGATGGCGTGGGCGCCATAGTGGAAGACAATGTTGCCACAGCAACTCCGCATCGCCGAATCTCGCACGAACAAGCGTAGTTTCTGTCTGACTGGTGCTGGATGACAACACTGAACACGTACGTCCCTGGTTCGAGAAAGCGGATCGTGCCATCGCTCGAGTCCACTATGAAACGCTCCGGTGTGTTGCCAGTCGAATCCGCTATCTTCCATCGCAACACCTCGATCGGAGCCGTAGGACAGGTTGTCCCCAGCTTCAACGCAGCTTGAGCACCTCGACCAACCCGAAGCTCCGCCAACTCGTCTTGCACATCGCGTAGCTGTGCCGCGAGGATGTCGATCGGCTCCAGCGGAACCGACGTCAGCGTCATCTCGTACTTCGGACGCCACACCGACGCGTACAACTTGAGCACCAACACGAACTGCAGCGACCACG
>JAASGM010000646.1:0-15386 GCA_023334215.1 Globisporangium cystogenes | reverse complement strand
GAGCGTCGTGGACGCACACGCAGCGCGGCGGACGCGAGGGCCATGCGGGCGACTGGACATGACGCTCGTCCAGACGATCTTCGCGTTCACAGGTGCCAAAGTCCCGCGTTCGGTCGTGTACTGCGAAAATCTGTACGAGTATCACGAGCCGTCGAACACCCCCAGAGCAGGCGTCCTGTGTGTCGGGAGGGACTTGATGCGTGCGATTCGCCTCGTCGTCGGCGTGCTGTTGGCACGAGCGGAAGGATGCGGATGCGATCGCGTCCACGTATAAATACTCTGGAGCGTTGTCTGTGACGCGCGCGCACATGCATCCGCCCATGTTCCTCTTCCTCCTCCTCCTCCTCCTCCTCCGCCTGTGTCTTCAGACTTCGAAACGACGCAAGCGGATCACATCACCTGACCAGCGATGGCCTCCAAGCGACCTCCGCCCGTGGCGCCGTCCCCGGCAGCGCCAGCCCAGTCGCTCGCGGTCGCTTCGGTGCGACGGAGTTCGACGCCCCAGCGCCACCGCCACGGCCACCGCCACCACCACCGCCGGAACGAGAACAACGACGCCGACCCGGCGGTGGTCTCCGCGTCCCGGATGAAGTTCTCACCGATCAACGCGAAAGCGCGCGGCGACGCGACGCTCCCCGAGAGCTTCCCGGCGACTTCGCTCCTGCTGCTGGCGGTCGAAGACGCGGTCTGCAGCGGCGCGTTCCAAGGCGGCCGGGCGGCCGAGCAAGAGCTGCTCAGCCTCGTCGGCGTGGCCAAGCACGAGCTGAAAGGCAAGCGCCGACACGCCGCCCAGCTCGAGGCGCAGAACCGCGAGCTGGAGGGCGAGTGTCTTCGCTACAAGACGTCGGTCTGCAAGATCCAGACCCAGTCGGAGAACCTGCGCCGATCGTCGCACGGCAAAGAGTACGTCGCGAGAGCTCTCTGCGCCACTGAGAGCGACTGGCGGTCGACTCACCTCTTGCGGCTGTCTGTTGATCCGAACGCAGCGCTGTGTGCAACGCGCAGCTCCAGAAGCTCGTCGTGCTGCTCCGAGAGGTGCAGGGGTACGAAGAGGAGCCCGAGCTCTCGGAGGACGAGCAGCAGCAGGAGCAACTCGCGCCGCTCCAGCCGATTGGCGAAGTGGCGGCCGGCGAGGACGGAGACAGCAGCGACAGCGACGACGCGCAGCTCTGCAGCTCGAACCAGTCGGAGGAGGACCAAGTCCGGGCCTCCGACAGCGACCTCGAGCCGGCGAAGGAGGGAGACGGCGAGCCGACCGAGCTGCATCCGCGCGACGCCGTCGTGCTGAAGCATCGCCAGAGCGACGCTGAGCGCGTTAGCAGCAGCAGGTCCGGGGCTGTCAAACTCGGGCTCGCGGCGCTCTCGGTCACTGTCGCAGAGCCGATGAAGAAGGAGATCAAGGAGCCCAAGCCGCCGCGCGGCTCGGAAGGCGCTCGTGGCGCGCGCGCGAGCGAGCCCCGCAGCTCGCGCCTCAAGTTCCAGTTCGCCGACGTCGAGCTGGGCGACATCGCAGAGGGCGACGTCGAGCTCGACGACGAGCGCCACGCCGTCGACCCGACGAAGTCTCCGGCTCGCGCGTCGTACCTGCAGCGCCGTCGCTTCAGCTCGAGCGCGGCCATCGCCACGGCGGTGCCGCTGCGGCGCAAGTCGTTCACGATGAAGCGCAGTCCCGGGAAGCGCATCGCGGTATCCGTGACCGAAGACGAGCCCGAGGCGCTGGCACCTCCGAGCCGCTGGGCGACGCGCCGCAAGTCGACGAGCACGTGCTACCCGCCGCGCAGCTCGAGTAGCGTCAGCGCCAGCGGTAGCACGAGCCGGAGCCCGGCCAAGTGCAAGCTCGAGCCGCGCCGCGGCTCGACGCAGGACGCGAGACGCGACTCGGGGTCGCTCGCCGCGCCGTCGCCCCACGCGTCGCAGATGGTCGTGCGGGTGCGCGAGCGCCGCGCCGACGGCGTCCCCGAGCTCGTGATCTGCAAGAAGCCCGCGCGCTTCGTCGTGTGGCAGTGGAGCGACCGGCAGGTGCGCATGCCGTTCATGATCCAGCTCGGGCCGCAGCAGCACGGCGTGATGCTGCACCAGCTGCGGTACATCCGGAGCGTCATGCACGACCTCCCGTGGGCCAAGACGCACCTCAAGGCGCTGCTCTCGGCGTACACGAAGAAGGACACGACCAAGGAGCAGCTCTACCCGGAGCTCAACCACCTGAGCCACCACGTGCAGGCGGAGGTCGGCGGCCGCGCCAAGCGCCAGCGCCTGCTCACCGCCAAGAAGCAGCACCTGACGCTGCAGCTCACGCTCGCCGCGGGCGCCGTCAACGAGCTGCGCATGGTCAAGTTCGGGCGCCGGGGCAAGCCCCACGAGACGCGGCTCTGCTACGACCCGAGCGACCCGACGCGGCTCCACTGGCTGCGCAAGAACGGCGACAAGAGCGACGAGAGCCTCGCGGTCGACGAGATCGACGTGCGCGACTCGCAGCTCGGGGACTCGAGCGTGCTCAAGCGCGCGGCGCGCAAGTACCCGCTCGACCCGGCCGCGTGCGTCACGCTCGCCACGCCCGCGCGCTCACTCGACCTGCAGCTCAAGGACCCGCTGCAGCGCGACTGGCTCGTCAACGCGCTGCGCGACGTCGTCTCGTTCGCGCGCCAGTACAAGGCCGCCGGCGCGCTCGGCCGCCGCGCGCAGTCGCACAAGCGCCTGCTCGTCGGCAAGTGAGCTGCTGGGAGCTCTATACACGAGCATTCTGTATACCCACTTGCGATATGTATACGGCTTGGAGAGGGGGGGAAGCGCCATGTGACGCGCGCTGGACGCTCTGCGCCGGACTGACCCGAACCGACTGCTCGACGCTCGACGCTCGACGCCCGACGCCCACAGGCAAGCAGGAAGTAGGCGCCTACTTCTTCTTCTTGTACTGCGGCTTGGGGTTCGCGACGAGCTTGGCGACGTAGAAGAGCGACATGGCGGCGCTGGTGGCTGCGACGAAGCCCGCGGGGAAGAACGCGCCGGTCTTCTGGAAGCGCAGGCCCATGACGCCCGTGAGCGCGCCCGAGACGCCGAGCGAGAGCGCCGGCCAGAGCTTCGACGTCACCGGGCTCTGCGTGTACTCGTTGTAGCTGCAGTAGCCCACGAACGTTAGGAAGAGGCCCGACGCGCCGCCCGCGAGCGCAGACGTCACGCTGCCCGAGTTCACGTAGCCAATGAGGCCGCCGACGCCCAGCAGCATGCCATACTGCGGGAGGAAGCGGGCGGGCGTTAGTGGGGACCGCAACGGAGATTGGGGACTGGACCACCGGGACGACGACTCCCCAGCGGAGGCGGCGCTATCTCCGCTCGTAGAGCGCATACAGAGACGCGGCGACCACCTATCGGAAGCTCATGCGGCGGTAACGAGTGTGGGCGGGAGAAGAGGAAGAGGGGAACGCACCGGGATCGTGAGGCAGAAGTCGTACATCTTGCTTCTTGCTTGCTCTCTTGTTGCGAGTCGAACTGGATATGATTCTGTAAACTGAGCTCTTGGATACTTGAAAGGAGTATTCTACTTTCATCTTCTTTTGAATATGAACATGTCGAATTGAGCTGCAGCGTTATGATTTGCTAAAATCACAACTGATCTCGACGCTGACTGGAGCACGTGTACAGTACTGCGCTCGAATACAGCGCCTGGTTTCTCGTTCTTGCAGGCAATCTCAGTGCTGCGCTGTTTCACTTGATTACACTATGCTCAAGGGCGCCGCGGCCTCTTCCACCTTGGATTTCGTCCTCTGCGCACACCGCATTCCACCAAAGGCACTCGCGAACGAGCTCCAGCGCCAGCGCCGCCACCCACCTCCTCCTCCGCGAGCGCCCCAGCCTCCAGCCGCCCTTCGCCACCGACGCCCACCATGAGCTCCAGAACGTCGTGTACGCGCTGCCGCTTTCCGCTTCTCTCTGCGCCGAAAACGGCGGTCGCAGCAGCAGTTCGTAGCTGCTCGGGTGACAATCTGAGAACGAACCATCGCAGCTCACGCGCTCGCTCGCTTGCTCTGTGTGTGCTGCGCGTCGTTCAGGGGCGATCTGCTGCTCGCTGCTGTCGCTTTTCGGCTTCTTCTTCCTCGCGGCCGTCGGCGTGCTAGTCCAAGTGCAGCCCGAGTACATGAAGCTCGGCAAGAACGTCAAGAGCTCCACGCCGCTCTTCGAGTCCGGTGCGTGTGTATATGCAACTCTCTGCTCGCTGTC
Source organism: Globisporangium cystogenes (assembly GCA_023334215.1). NCBI lineage: Eukaryota > Oomycota > Peronosporomycetes > Pythiales > Pythiaceae > Globisporangium > Globisporangium cystogenes. The sequence goes on along the minus strand of JAASGM010000646.1, from coordinate 11,171 downwards.
GCCGGCGCACGTGACGCTGGCGACGTCACCAAATGGGCTGTGCTGACCCAAGCGCGTGCTGGCGCCTGCAGCGTTCCTCTACGGCACGATCTTCGTCGTGTCCACGACCGTGTGGTACCTCGAGACCAAGAAGGAGAGCGGCGGCGCAAGCGGCGCGCACCGCTATCACCTCGTCCCGACGGCCGCGGAGGAGCGCAAGCCGCTGCTCGTCAAGTAAGTTGCCCCTTCCCCCAGCCTGTCGGCCGTGCTGCTGATGCCTGGCGGCCGCGTTCGCTCGCTCGTCCCCAGAACGGCGAGTGTCGTGACGCTGTCGCCAGTTCCTCGCCTGTCGGATGCCTGCGAGCGAGCGCGGCGTGTACCATACCGACCTCCGGATAGACGTTCGTTTGAATCGCACCCCCTCCCCCCGTCCGTTTGCTCCTTCGCCACCCGCCCGTCGTCGTCGTCGTCGTCTTCTCCCACCTGCTGACGACGACTGGCGGAGGGCGGATGAGAATCGCGAGCGTGTGCGGTGCGAAGCAGCAGCAGACGGGAGGAGAGGGGGAGCGTGTGGTGCTAGTGGTGCATGTGGCGCTCACTGGTGTCCTCCGTTCTGAGCGTCTTGTGCTGCTGTCTGCTGCCTCCAGCGCCGCTGCGTCGACCACCTACGGCTCCGGGTGATCGCGTCCGGCTGCGTCGTCCGCAGAGTTCGTCGTCGAGAGTGTCGAGAGTGTCGAGAGTCGAGAGACGAGTGCTGGGCTATGGTACATGTCGTTGTCTCCTTAACGCTTTCAAGCCGTCGCTCTCACTCTCACTCCTCACTCGGCCGCCAGCGCCAGCAGCTGACTCAGGATCGCCATCCCGGCCTTGGGGCTCATCCGGTTCGCGAGACTCGTCGCCGGCGTCGCCAGGTGCCTGGCGGCGATCGCGACCGCCGCGTGCACCGCCGCCTTCTTCTCGAGCAGCTCGAAGAGCCCGCGCAGGCGCCGCGCCGCGTCCTCCCAGACCTCGCAGGCGCCCGCGTGCCGCCCGAACGCGCGCTTGTGCAGCTGCCTCTCGGTCATGTAAAACTGCAGCACGCGCGCCGCGAGCGCGAAGATGTGGTGCATGTCGCGGTGGATGTGCAGCAGGTCCACGAGCGCCTCCATCGCGCGCGCGTCCTCGAGCACCGCGTCGGCCGACTTGTCGAGCCGCGCGCCCGGAAGCGCGTTCGCGCGGTCCCAGACCTGGTAGCTCGTCAGGTTCTCGAGCACGAGCAGCAGCTGGTGCAGCAGCTCCACGTGCGGGCGGCTCCGGTTCAGGCCCCGGATCGCCGCGAAAATCGTGCTCGCGATCCCGAGCTTCACGCACCGGCGGCAGCACTCGCGCGAGTACTTGGTGCACACCTCGAGCGTGTGGCCGGCGAAGAGCATCTCCGGCAGGCGCTTCCCGTGCAGCAGCAGGTGGAGCGCCATCTCGAGCCGCGCACCGAGCGGCAGCGGCTGCTCCGCCGGGGTCGCCAGCTCCCTCGACGCCGCCGGCGGGTTCGCGGGCACGAGCGTCATCGTCGCGATCGCCTTCCGCTTGCGGGCGACCTCCGGGCGAGTCGGCCGCAGCCGCACGCGCATGCCGCGCCACCACGCCTGGACGCGCTGGACGGACCGCCGGAGCTTCGTCGCGCGCAGCGGAGTGATCACGCGGCGGAGCACCGACGCCGCGACGACGCGATTCGCGTGCTCGCGACAGCGCAGCGCCGCTTGAGCCTGTCGACGCGCGTCTTCCTCCGCCGCTACAGCAGCCGCCGCCTCCTTCTCCTTCGCCACGCGGACGAGAACTTCTTGTCGTCGTGCTTCTTCTTCGGCAGCAGCTGTCTCCTTCTCGATCCGCAGCGCCTCCAGTCGCTGTGTCTCCGCCGCCGCCGCCTTCGCCTTCTCGATCCGCTGGACCTCCTGACGACGCGCCACCGCAGCAGCATCCTCCAATCTGCGATTCCTCTCTTCAGCAGCAACTTCTTCTCTGCGCTTCCGCTCTTCAGCAGCAGCTTCCTCCAGTCGGTGCCTCCTCTCTTCAGCTGCAACGCGGCGGCGGTGCCACTTGAGACACAGACCGACCCACCACCGCTGCACGGTTGACGCCGCAGTCACTCGCTGCTGGCGACGACGCGCCTCCGCCCGTCGAGCGACCTTCACGGACACGGCGGCGCGCAGCCTGGACGCCTTCCAGCACGCTGCGATCCGGTGCGCGCTCGCCACCCGCCGCGCCTTCGCCGCCAGCGCCTGGCGCGTCCGGAACCTGCGCATCCTGTCCGCGAACCAGAACTCGATCTTCCAGCACGCAGCGAACACGCGCAGCCGCGCCAGCTGCGCCTTGAGCGCGTAGAAGTCGAGTCGCGTGCGACGCACGCGCCACCCGCGCACGCGCGCCTGGATGCGCGTCGCGGCCGCCGCGCGCTTGCGCTCCTTGAACGACCCGAACGCCCGCTGGATCGCCAGCGCGCCGCGGTGCGCCACGCGCTGCTGCAGCGACTGCAAGCGCTCCGCCTTGTCGCGCTGGTACACACCGAGCATGGCGCCGAAGCGCAGCAGCGCCGCGATCTGCCGGTTGCGGCGCCACGCGCGCACGTTCCGCTGCAGCCGGACGAGCTGCTCGATCGCGTGCGCCACGCGCTGGCGCTGCGCGTACGAGCGGAACACGGCCTGGATCCGCGTGGCGGCGAGGCTCTCGAGCCACCGCTGCTCGCGCGCGTCCTCCTGCATGTGCTGGTACGTGATGAGCAGCTCGTAGAAGTTAATGAGCGCCTTCACCTGGCGCTGGAACCGCCAGATGCGCACGTTGCGCTGCAGGGTCACGACGCACGCGCGCTGGAACCGGAACGCGCGCGCCTGCACGAACCGTCGGAACGCGCTCTGGATCACGACCGCCGCCTGGATCGCCTGGCGCTGCTGCGCGTGCGCCGCGAGCACGCGGCCGAAGCGCACGAGAGCGCGGACCTGCGCGTTGCGACGCCAGGCGCGAACGGTGCGCTGCAGCGTCACGATCTGGCGGCGCTGGTGCAGGAACCGCTGGCGCAGCAGGAAGCCGCGGACGACGCTCTGGATCGCCACCGCGGCGCCGACCTGCAGCTTCCGGAAGAGGAGCGCGCGCGCGGCGGCCTGGATGCGACTCGCCGCGCGCTGCTCGACGCGCTTCCAGAGGCTCTGGCGCTTCGCGTCCCGCTCCTTCTGCTCGAGGAGCTGCTGGAAGCGCGCGCGGTCCGCCTTGCGCTTCGCGGCGTTCGCGCGAAGTGCGCTCTTGATCTTCGCGGCACACATCGTCGCGCGGAGGCGGCGGAAGAGCGAAACGCGGCGCTGGTGCGTTCGCCACTGGCGCTGGATCGTCGCCGCGCTCGTGTGCTCGCACTTCCACGCCGCCTGGCGCAGCCGGCGCGCCGCCCAGCGGGAACGCGCCTGCTGCCAAGCGTGCTGGACTCTGGCGGCCGCGACGTTCCGGTACGCAGCCAGCTTGAAGCGGAACTGGCGAGCTGCGCGGCGCTGCAGCCACCGCACCCAGCAGCCCTCGATCTTGGCCGCGCTGTCCTTCATCTTGAGCCGGCGCGCGATCCGCAAGCGCGCAGCCTCGATCTCCAGCTTCTGGCGCACGACCTTCGCTGCCACGTAGCCGCGCCAGCTCGCCTGGATCGCCCGCGCCGCTCGCTCAAGCACCTGCGTCGTCGCGGAGGACCGCAGTCGCTTCATCCGGACCGCGCGCTGGATCGTCGACGCGGCGTCGCGGAGCCGGGTGTACCGCACCCGCTGCGTCCACATCCGCACGACGCTCTTGACGACGTGCGCGGCGCGCAGCAGCCGCCGGCACTGCCGCACCGCGAGGCGCTTGCGGCTCGACGTGAACCAGAAGCGCTGGATCGTGCGCGCGCTCCGGTTCTTCTTGATGCGCATGAGCGTGCGGATCCGCGGACTCGTCCACCAGCGCTTGAGCCGCGACGCCGCGTGGATCTCGCGGCTCGAGTCCATCAGCCGCGACTGCAAGTAGCACACGAACGTCACCACCATCTTCTCCTCGGGCGGGTTCTGGCTGTGGTAGTGCTGCGGCACGAGCACCGGCACCTCGCCGAGCTGCTTCACGCGCTCGTTCACCGTCACGAAGTGCTGCGTCTCGTTTGCGAGCAGCCGCGCTGCGTCCGCGCCACTCGGCGAGCTGCTGCGGCGGTCGGCCGTCGTCGGCAGGATGTCGCCCTTCCCGAGCAGCATCGGGTGGTAGTAGTGCAGCAGGTAGCACAGCGCCTTGCCGTCGGCGAACGACGCCGTGAAGTCGCCCACGCGCACGAAGTAGTTGGCGCACACGACGCGGCACCACTCGAGCAGCAGCGCGTACACCTGCTCTTCCGGGCGGCCGGCGCCGCCACGCGCCACCGGCGCGCTCGCCTGCTGCGCCGCGAGAAACTCGAGCGCACGGAAGCTCATGCGCTGCTGGATGCACGCGATCTCGCGCCGGATCGCGTCCGTGTCGACGAGCGACTGCAGCTGGAAGCAGCTGATGAGCTTCCAGAGCAGCGCGAGCGTCTTCTCGCGGTGGCCGTCGACGATGTCCTTGGCGATCTTCCCCACGAGCTTCTCGTCCACTTGGCTCTGGACGCTGGCGAACCCGGACGCGCTCGCCTTCGCTGTCTGCACCGCCACGTTCGTCGCGCTCTTGATGCTCTCGAGGACGTCCTGTCCGCACTTCTCCTGGAGGTAGTGCAGGCAGATCTCCACGTTGTGCACCTTCTGGAGCCGAGAGAGCGCGGGCACGCGCAGGAAGCTCGAGAGCGGCCGCGCGGCCGCCTGGCTCGCCTGCGACGTCAGCGCCTCCATGAGCTTGGCCAGCCGCACGCCGTCGCGCAGGTCGACTGCCAGGTTCTTGATCTGCACGTCGACCTCGTCCAGCGGGGTCTGCTGGTGCGTCAGCGCGTACCCGAGTTGCTTCAGGTGCTTGTCGATCCGCCCTTCGCTCGAGAGGAAGAGGCGGCAGAACTCGGACACCATCTCCTGCGAGCACTTGACCTGCTTCTCCACTGCTGCGGCGGCCGCACTGTCGCTCGCCTCCGCCTTCTTCCCGGCCGCCGCCGCTGGCGACACGCGAAAGAGGCACGGGAAGTGCAGGAACTTGTCTCCGCGGCTCTCGACCGCCGCGTCGAGGAACTTGACGAGCATCAGGAACTTGAGCACGAAGCTCGCCATGAGCGCGTCGAAGTACTCGCGGCCAGTGATGTTCTTCTTCTTGTTGACGAACAAGTTCTTCTTCGGGCGGCCCGTGCCGACGTCGCTCGGGCCCAGCGACCCGTCCATGGGCGTCTTGAGGTTCTTCACGAGCCGGAACTTGCGCGCGACGTGCGTGTCGTGCACCAAGTGCTGCATCACGATTCGCCGCAGCGCGCGCGGCAGCTTGGCGCTCGGGCCGCGCTTCGTCGAGAAGAGCGACCGCAGCGTGCACCGCTCGTCCCGCATCACCCGCTGCCCGAGCACCGCCTCGAGCCCGAGGCGGAGCCACACCGGGTGGTAGTTGTTCAGCAGCGCCAGCAGCTCTTCTTGCAGCCCGACGTCCGCGTACACGGGCCGATCCGCCCGGAACGCGAGTTTCTTCTTCGCGATCTCGTCCTGGAGCGCGAAGGCGACGTCGTCCATCGCGGGGGCGTGGTAGATCTCGCTCGCGCACCGCGTCCACGCGCTTTCGATGCGCTTCTGCGCGAGCACCCGCAGCGACGAGAAGTCGAACCGGCGCCGTCCGCCGTTCGCCCCGCCGAGCGCCTGTGGCTCGTCTTCGTCCTCCATGAACCGCTGCGTGGTCGCGTCCAGCAGCACGTAGTTCATCCACTTGGTGAACGCCTCCTCCTGCTTGACCATCCAGTGCTCGTCGTACACAATCTTCCGCTGGCTCCACCACGAGCCGGAGAAGCTGCCGGCGCCCGCTGCGCCGACCGAGAGCTCCAGTGACGTCGCCGCGTCACCACCGCCGCTGCCAGTGCGCTCGCTGCGGAGCCGCTTCGTCCTCGGCCGCCTCGGCGGCGTCATGTCCATCACCAGCGACGCGGACTCGCGCCGCTTCAGCCCGCGTACGGCCGCCTTGGAGAGCCGGGCGCCCCCGGTCTGCTGGCTGCCTGGTGCAGCGGCGCTGGAGCTGTCGTCGGGCTGGGAGGAGATCTGGAGCACGCCGTTCGGTGCCGAGCTGCTGCTGCTGCTGCTGGCGTCGCGAAGACCCGGGAGCGCGAAGGCGCCGAGGCCCCGGAAGCGCGACTTCTTGAGCGCGCGCGCGGCGCCGACGCCCGCGAGCCGGCACCGGAGCTGGTGCCGGTCGTTCACCGTGAAGCGCAGGACGGCGGCCACGCTGCGCTCGACGTCCGCGTCGCGGGGCGCGAACGTCACGCGCAGCCGCACGGAGCCCTCGGCGGGCACCACGCACACGTGCAAGTCGCACTTGAACGCGGCGCCGCCGTCGCCCGCGCAGCCGTCGACCCGCACGCGCGCGTTGCCCCAGTCGCTCGGGTTCGCGAGCGTGAGCGGCAGCGTCCTGCGGTCGCCGGCTGCCACGCGGCCAAAGGCCACGAGCGGCTCGCTGCTAAAGTCGTTGAGCACGAGCGTCGCGCCGTCCTCGCTGCAGGGCGCGGCGTCGTCGTCGACGTCGGCGGCCAGCGGCCGCTTGCCGAGCACCGAGAACGGCGCGGAGCTCTTGGCCGGCGGCGTCGGCGGCGGCGCGAGCGGCGGCCGCTGGCGCGTCACGAGCGCCAGGCGGCGCGGCGCCAGGTTCTCCTTCCCGCGCCGCGGCGCCACGTCGCGCAGGAACGCGGCCGAGTCGCGCCACTCGCTGTCGTTGGCGCTGGCGATGACGTCGTCGTCGTCGGCGGCGTCGGCTGACGAGGGCGCGTCACCTGCGAAGGGGTTGGCGGCCATTTGCGCGCGCCACTTGGTGGCCGGCGAGCGCAGGAGGGCGGAGGCGCCGCCGCCGCTGCCGCTGCTGCCGTCGCGCCGATGCATCGGCTGCTGGCTGCTATGAGCTGGTGGTGGGCGGCAGGTGTGGAGATGGCTTTTGTATGGGCGATTGCATGCTGGGAGGACGATCTGCGCGCGCTTTTTGAGATTTTGGGATTTCAAATAAGAAAAATGTCGGGTTTAAAGGCGAGCATAGTTTGATCAAGTGAGACGGTTGTTTCGTGAAAGAGTTTCGTGCAAAGGACCTCTTCTCGACGTTGTCGTCACTTGAGCACCAGACGACTCTGGTGACCAGGAGGACGGCGACCAAGGAGAACCCGAACGGTGGACGTCGACGGCCTTCAGATCTGGACGCGAAAGGTTCTTAGGACTGGACAACGGGCGGAGACGAAGGCACGGGCTCCTTTGTTCCCCCGTGCAACGCGCTCTCTCGAGATGAGAAGAGCGAAGAACCAGGTGGTTGGTGACGTCGGACGTGAGCGCGTGGGTCAGCACCTGGCGCGTCTCGGTGTCCGACTCAGTTGGTGCTGCTGCTGGGAGCTGCACTGGAGTCGGCTGTACGGGGAGGCAGCGGTCCGCCCCACTCGCCTCTCTGCACCTGCCGAACCTGTTGTCGCTCGCCCTCGGGACGTCGGGACGCGTCTGCCTGCCTCAACCTGTTCAACCTGTTCAGCGCTGCTTCCGGAACGTGCTCGTCGCGACTTCGTCGCCCTGTCCTGCGCCGCTCTGCACCTTCCGGGATGACTTGAGAGGCTGCTCGAACGACTCCATTGGCTCGCACCCCAGCAGCAGCAGCAGCCCAACTGACCCGACTGCCGCGGGCGGGCGACGGTGCAAGTCCGGATATCGATGCGTGTGGCTCCGGAACAACAGACGGCCGATGTCCATTTACAGTTGATTAGCGCGACACGCCGCGTCAAGCCCCTGCGACGGATCTAGAGGTGCGGTGACTGTGTCGCCGCTTAGTAGTCGGAGCCGCCGCCGAACATGTCCATGCCCGGGCCCATGTCCTGTGTAGCGCCAGATGCGTCCAACACACACAGATGCATACAAACCGTCAATCACCATGCACCAGCAGCAGCAGCAGCGACAGAATCCTCCACCCCCACACAGCGCAAGCGAACACGACGCGACACGTACGGCTTCCTCCTCCTCCTCCTTGTCCTCCTCGACCGCCTCCGCGGCGCCGGCAGCGCCAGCCGCGCCGGCCGCAGCCACCGCCGCGCCCGCCGACGGGCCGCCCGACGAGATGAGCTCGAGCACCTTGCCCTTCTTGGAGAGCAGCTGCGCGAAGAGGCCCGGCCAGTACGGCGCGACCTCGTTGCCCGAGGCGGCGATCACGGTCGAGATGGCATCCGCGGTGATCTCGGCTTCGCCGTCGAAGAGCAGCAGCGAGGCGTACGACACGCAGAGTTCGTCGTGCTGTTCCTTCGTGAGAGACATGCTGGCGTGGTGGCGCTTTCGTCAAATGTCTGGGTGCCGCGATATGGCGCCGCTTTAGCGCGAGCACCGGCGCGCAGCAGCGGATCGCCAGTCATTTCGAGAGAGAGTCCGCTTATATGGCGGCCAGTATTTACGAACACTCTGATTTTTACGAACGTAATTACTCCTTTATCAGATTGTCGTTCTTGTGCACTGGGAACTCACAAGAACTCGGGATCGAGAACTGAGCACGACTTGAGTTCAACACACCCTTCGACTGTCTTACAACTCGCATCAGGACTGGTGATCCTGAAGGTCGGAGTCGATCTGTCGTGGGCGATTTCGAACACTGTCGAGCATGGCAACCAACCACTCATGATCCTCGAGTTTCGGGCCATGGACTCGATGCCAACCAAGAAAACCGGAATAGCTTGCCAAGTTCGTACCGAACACCTGAAGAGCGACATTCGGACCATCGAGAAGCTCCTCGTCGTATCAGTATGACGTCGTGTCGAACTCAATTCGACAATACATATGAGCAACGCACACTGAGGATCGGTGTGAGAAGCGGACAACGAAGAGTGCGTAGCCTCTTGATCATTCACACTAACTTCACGCGCGCCTCAACGCAGCGTGTCCAGACACCCGCCCTCGCGCGCCAGCTCGTAGAAGACCCCGCCCGCGTGGTCGCGCACCAGCGACCGCGGCGCGCCGAACTCCACCACCCGGCCGCCGTCCAGCACCAAGATGCGGTCGCTCTCGAGCACCGTCGCCAGCCGGTGCGCGATCGTCAGCACCGTCGCGTCCGCGAACTCGCGCGCGATCATCGCCTGCAGCCGCCGCTCCGTCGCGTGGTCGATCGACGCCGTGGCCTCGTCCAGCACCACCACGCGCGCCTCGCGCAGCAGCGCGCGGGACAGGCACAGCAGCTGCCGCTCGCCCACGCTCAGGTTCTCGCCGTTCTCGCTCAGCTCGTGCCACAGACCGCCGACACCGCTGACGCTGACGCCGCTTCCATCGCCGCCGCTACTGCTGTTCTTGCTGCCAATGTCACTGTCACTGCTGCTGCTGCCGCCACTACCTCCGCCACCACCACCACCGCTGCCGCCGCCGCCGCCGAGACCCGACACGAGGTCCTTCAGACCCGCCTTCTCGAACGCGCGCCAGATCGACGCGTCCGAGAACTCGTCGAACGGGTCCATGTACGCGCGCAGCGACCCCTTGAAGAGCACGGGCGACTGCGGGATGATCGACAGCCGCGACCGCAGCGCGCGCACGTCCACGCGGGAGATGTCGACGCCGTCGATCAAGATGCGTCCGGACTCGAGCTCGTTGATGCGGAAGAGCGCCATCGTGAGGCTCGACTTGCCCGCTCCCGTGCGACCAACGATCCCCACCTTCTCGCTGCTCCCGATCTCGAACGACAGACCCTTGAGCACCGCCGGCGCGCCGGGTCGGTAGCTGAACACCACGTCCTCAAACGCCACGCGGCCGTGCTGCGGCCACTCCGGGTGCGCGCTCGCGTCGAACGACACGACCTTGTCTTCTCCCTCGGCTGCGATCCCCACGTACTCCATGATGCGCTCCGGACTCACCATACTCAACTCCAAGCGAGCCCAGCAGCTCACGAGGTACAGGATCTCTTCGTCGCAGCTCACGGCGTACATGAACGCAAGTCCGACAAGCCCAGCCGACAGCTCGCTCCGGAGCCACACGCTCGCAGTCACTACGAGCACCACGACACCGCAGCCGACGAGCTGGATGCGGATCGCGAACCACTGGCTCACGAACGCGTCGGCGAACCACACGCGGCTGTTCGCATCGATGAGCCGGAAGCTCTCGTCGATCGCGTGCTGCACGAAGCGCGGCCCGAACGCGCGGAGAACGGCGACGCCGTCCTCGGACTGCGTCACGTGGCTCAGGACCGGCGACCCGGCCACCTTCAGCAGGCGCGCGAGCTCTCGCGACGGCGCCAAGTAGAAGTTCCCCACGCCGACGTAGATCACCGCGAGAGGGACGAAGACGGCGCCAGCGTACCCGATGACGTAGATCGCAGTCGCGAGCTGAAGCGCGGTGGTGACGATCGACACGACGACGCCGCCGAAGTCGAACGGCAGCTCCGTGTCGACTTGCGCGACGTCGTCGGCGAACCGGTTGATGATCCGCCCGATCGGGTTCGCGTCGAAGAACCGCAGCGGAGCGTCCAGCAGCGACGCGCTCATCGCGTCGAAGAGGAACTTTGACGCGCGCAGCCCGACAAACGCGATCAGCATGGCGCGCGCCAAGAAGAACACTGCAGTCGCGAGAGCGAGCAGCGCGTAGACGGAGAAGCTGTCTCGCGCCGTAGCTTGCTCGTCTTGTCCATCCACGCCGCTTGGTGTCGTGCTGCCGGTCCACGAGCTGAGCCAGACATCCGTCGCGACTTGGAAGCCTTGCGCGACGAGCAGCACCATCACCAGCAGAAGCGCGAACGGGACCCCGCCGAGCGCTCGAAAGTACTCTGCGAAGACAGCTCTCGACACGCGTCCCGCAGCGCGCTCCTCGGCCTCCGTCAATGGAGACTCACCCGTACACTTTGGTTCGACAGACGCGATGCCCGAGCGAACAGAAACATCCGCAGCCGTGTTCGGGTCCTTCGATCCAGGCACAGCAGCACTCAATCTCAAGCTTCGGCCGCCGCGTTGAACGCGCTCGCTCCGCACGACGCCGCCAGCCACCTCCACACGCACGTCCACGGCAGCCGACGCGACGATCTCCGGGTTGTGCGTCACGAGGATGACCGTCTTGCGCTCGAGCAAGCCGCAGACGCACTTGCTGAAGATCTCGCTC
>JAASGM010000645.1:0-15402 GCA_023334215.1 Globisporangium cystogenes | reverse complement strand
GAGCCGACGTACCGCTACGGCGCGGTCGTGCACAGCATCTCGCCGCACGGCTACTCGGCCGTCGGCTCCAAGATCACGCGCGGCTTCGTGCTCGTGACCGTGAACGGGCAGAACGTGGTGCTCTGGCCGTTCCAGGACGTCTCGGTGCTGCTGCGGGCGTCGTCGCCGCCGTACCGTCTCGCGTTCATCCCGTCGAGCAGCTACTTCAAGATCCTCACGTCCAACAAGTCGCTCTGGAACGTCGCGCTCATCCACGCCTGCCAGCGCGGCGACGTGTGCAGCGTGCAGATGCTGCTGGCGAACGGCGCGGACGTCAACTACGTCGCGCACGAGAGCGGTGGCAACACGCCGCTGCACATCGCGGCCAGCTCGCTGCACTTCAACGTCGTGTCGTACATCCTGCAGCACGGCGCTAAAGTGAAGGCGGTCGGCGAGTTCGGCCGCACCGCGCTGCACATGGTCGGGTCTCCGTGCACGCTGCCGTCCGCGTCGTCCACGCTCGGCGCCTCGCTCGCCGTCGCGGCGGCAGGCAGCTCGCTGCGGCCGGCGGCGACCGCGAACGGCGCGCTCCGGCAGGCGGACAAGACGGTGATGATCATCAAGAAGCTGCTGGCGCACGGCGCGGAGCTCGAGGTCGCCGACATCTACGGCAACACGCCGCTCATGCTGCTCGCCGAGACGGGCTGCCTGCAGGGCGTGGACGTGCTGGTCGAGACGGACGGGAACGTCGACCTGAACGCGCGCAACTGGAAGAGCGGCATGAACTCGCTCGCGCTCGCCGCGCGGGCCGGGCGCTACGAGGTGGTCGAGGCGCTGCTGGACTACGGCGTGCAGGTGGACGTCTGCACGCTGCGCGGCGAGTCGGCGCTGCACTTTGCCGCGGGCATCGCGCACCGCGAGATCTGCCAGATCCTGGTCGAGAAGGGCTGCGACGTGGAGGCGCGCACGACCCGCGGCGTGACGCCGCTCATGATGGCGGTCGCGCGCGGCCACGGGCTGACGCCGAGCGCGAAGGCCGCCGCGCTGCGCCAGCACGCGCACGCGTCGGACCTGCGCAGCAGCAGCACGCACGTGGACGAGTCGTCGGTGATCGACACGATCGACTTTCTCCTCGCGAACGGCGCCGACCCGGACGCCGTGTGCGCGCTCTACAGGCTGCCGCTGCACTACGCGGCCATGCACGGCGACCCGTTCACGTACGCGTACATGCTGTCGCGGATGGCGAGCCCCGAGACCGCGGGGGAGCTCCGCGACATCTACGGCGAGGCGGCGAGCGCGATGGCCGAGCGGAACCGGCCGTCGGAGGTGGGCAGCGACATCACGGACCCGAACGCGCCGGCGCACCGAGACGGCGACGACGAGGATGACGAAGACGAGGATGACGACGACGACGACGACGACTCGGACGACGACGAGGAGGAGGACGAGGACATCCCCATGTCGCTGAGCGAGTGCCAAGGCGCGAACGGAGGCGACGTGGCCCTGAGCAGCGACATTGTGACGGAGGAGCGCGACGGCGTGGCGGAGATCGTCGCCGGCACGTTCCGCGGCCTCGTGGGCCTGATCCTGCAGGCGGATCGCTACCGTGTGGAGGACATGTGCGCGTTCACTGGCTACTGCTGCGACAACGCGCTCACTCGCGACTTCATCGACTACCTGCGGGTGCGTGAGAGGCTGCGACGGCGGATCCGCTTGCGTACGTAAGCTGCTGTGGGCTCACAAGTGCACGTGTGTGTGTGTGTCGACTGTAGGAGCTACTGGCGCGTCACGCAGACGCCCCCGACAGCCTGTACGTTCGGCGGATGGTGCTGCACTCGCTCAACAGGGTCGTCGACACGACCAAGCACCAGATCGAGAGCGACAGCGGGGCGCTCGCGCACATCTACGAGTTCTGCAAGGAGCTGTTCCCGATCGCGATCGACGCCGACCCGCAGTGCGCGCAGTGGGTGAGCGCGTCGCAGCTCCCGGCGTTCGTGGACGCGTGTCGCGCGGAGCGGATGCCGGAGTTCCAGGTGCTGACGTTCTGCGAGGAGGACTACACGTCGCTGAAGCAGTTCCTGGTCACGGCGAAGCAGAACCACCCGGAGCTCCAGTTCCTGGACGACGAGCTCTTCGCCACGGCCAAGGGCATCGAGATCATCTCGGAGAGCATGCGGCGGCGCCTGTCGATCGCCGGCGTCTGGAGCGGCGAGGTGAAGAAGTCGTTCGTGGTCAAGAACGACGACGTCGGCGGCGGCGGCGGCGGCCCGCAGTCCGAGCGGCTGACGACGACCAGCACGATCACGCCGTGGCAGCCGCGCGGGGCGAACCGCAGCCTCCTGGGCGACCGGAGCATGCGTCCGTGGTGCGTCGTCGTCTCGTGCGGGGCTCCGGATGGCTCGTGTGGCGCGTGGTGCTGACGGTGGGGGAGATGCTGCAGGATCCTGGACCTGGACCCGAGTGTGGTGGCGCAGCAGCTCACGCTCTTCCAGCACTACCTCTTCAGCAAGATCAAAGGTGCGGCGACAAGTGAGCTGTTGGCACCCGACGCGGCTCGCGACTGACACGCAGCCGATCGGAACGCTTCGCTCCACTGCTCGCAGTGACGGAGCTGCTGGCGTCGAAGCGGTCGGCGGAGAAGACGCCGGCGTACCAGCGCCTCCGGCTGCTGCACAACCACGTGTCGTTGTGGGTCGTGAGCCTGATTCTGTCGCGGGACGAGGTGGACCAGCGCGCCGAAGTGCTGTCGTTCTTCGTCAAGGTGCGTGCGAAGGCGACGGCCGTGGCCGTGAACTGGATCCTCACACGCGCTGCTTCGCGCTCTGCAGGTGGCCGGCGTGCTGCTCAACCCGCTGCAGAACTTTGACGGCTTCATGGCCGTGATGAACGCCACGAACGACTCGTCGATCTTCCGGCTCAAGACGACGTGGGCTCGGCTGTCGCCGCAGACGCGCGACTTCTGGCACGAGCTCAAGCAGTTTACGGAGAAGGGCGCCAGGTGCTGTGTTGTCGCCGCTGGTTGTCGTCCAGTGTGGCGAAGCTGACGCCCGTGCGTGCGTCGTTCCGTTCTCAGACCGCTGAACAAGCTCATGAAGGAGGGGACGCCGCCACTGATCCCGTACCTCGGCGTCATCATCCAGAACGTCATCGCGATGCAGGAGTACCCGGACCTCGTCGAGGGCGGCCGGATCAACTTCAAGAAGGTGAGTCGACGGGTCGATGGGTCGGTTGGATGCGGCTCGGGAGTTCGTCGACCTGACGCCACGCGCCTGCTGCTGCCGCCGCAGATCCGCTCGATCAGCGTGCTGCTCGAGCGCTTCATGACGTTCCAGAAGGCGCCGTACCTGCTCCCGACCGACAAGCGCGTGCTGGTGCGTGGCTGCCGCTTCCAGCGGTAGCAGGTGGCCCAGACGCTGACGCAACTGCTGCTGTCCCACCTCCCGCAGGAGTTCATGTGCACTGGCATACAGTTCCCGAGCGCAGACGCGTGCTTCGCGCGGTCGCTCAAGGTGGAGCCGCGCGTGGGAGCGCCGACGAGCGGGTCCTGAGCAGCGGGCGGACGCGTCGGCTCCCCTCACTCTTCTCGACGCGGCGAGGAGAGTACGAAGTAGTCCACCACCCCACTCGCCCTCAAGTCCTCCGGAGCTCTCGGGGGTCATCAGGAGCGCCGATCGACCCGGAAGACCCGGGCGGTCGCAGGCGAGCGGCGAGTGAGTCGGTAGCGAGTGCAAGTGAATGGACAGCGTGTGGTCTCAGAGCTCCGACCGCCACAGTCGAATCAGCAATGGCAGCCGCGCCGCAGCGACGCCGCAACAGCAGCGGCGGCGGCGGCTCGGCGCTCGGCGCGCACGTGGGCTCGCTGCTGCTGCTCGTGGGCGGCGCCTTGGCGGTGGCCTCGGCGCTGCTCGCGCGTCACGGGTTCACGGGCCGCGACCACGTGGTGGGCGTGGACCTCGGCACGACGTACTCGGTGGTCGCCATCTCGCAGCGCAGCAACGTGAGCGTCATCGCCGACGCCTTCGGCCACGTCATCACGCCGTCCATCGTCGCGTTCCTGCCGGGCGGAGGTCGCTCTTCCTGCTGCTGCTGCCTGTCTGCGTCCTCCTCTCTCACGCTCTCACGCGCCTGCCCCGCCGCCGCAGAGACGCTCGTGGGCCGCCAGGCGCGCGCGCACCGCACGAAGGACCCGCGCCACACGCTCTTCAACGCCAAGCGCTTCATCGGCCGCAGGTGCGCGCACGCGCCCCACTCGCTCTCTCGCGCTCTCGCCGCCTAACAAACGGCCGATCGGCAGCTTCGACGACGTGCGGCGCTCGGGCGACGCCGCCGCGTACGAGTTCGCGGTCGCGCGCGCGCCGGCGGGCGGCGTCTGCTTCCCGCTCGCGGTCGCCGGCCACCCGGCGTGCGTGTCGCCCGTGGCCGTCGGCGCGGCGGTCGTGCGCCACCTGCGGGCGCTGGCGCAGCGCTTCGTCGGCCACGCACAGATCACGCGGGCCGTCATCGCCGTGCCCGTGGACTTCGACGCCGAGCAGCGCGCGGCGACGCAGCAGGCGTTCCGCGCCGCCGGGCTGCACGTCTCGCGCGTGCTCGACGAGCCGACGGCCGCGGCGGTCGCCTACGGGCTGCACCAGGACCCGGCCGTGAGCTTCGTCCTCGTCTTCGACTTCGGCGGCGGCACGCTCGACGTCTCGCTGCTCTTCGCGCGCGCGGGCGCCATCAGCGTCGTCGACACGCTCGGCGACAACCGCCTCGGCGGTACGTGACGCGTGCGGGACGCGTGTGCGCTGTGGTGACGCGGTGCGCGTCACGCGACTCACGCGCTTGCGGTGGCTGCAGGCGAGGACATGGACGCCGAGCTCGCGGCCTTCCTCACGCGCGAGATCGGCGCGCGCATCGGCACGACGCTCACGTCGGCGGCGTCCGAGATGGAGGAGGCCGACAGGTGCGCTGCTCCTCTGCTCCTCTGCTCCTCGTCCTCTGGCAAACGGGCGGCTGCTAACGACCGCGCGGCCGCCGCAGCGACACGGTCGAGGACCCGGCGCAGCTGCCGTGCACGCCCGCGGGCATCCGGCGCGCCGCGGAGCTGCTCAAGCGCCAGCTGAGCGCCGAGGCGGCCGCCAGCGCCTCGTGTATCGTGCAGCGCGACGGCAGCGCGCTCCCGGCGGCGGCGACCGTCCGCGTCCGCGTGACGCGCGCGCAGTTCGAGGAGCTCTGCGGCGCGCTCCTCGCGCGCTCGC
This sequence comes from Globisporangium cystogenes, assembly GCA_023334215.1. Lineage (NCBI taxonomy): Eukaryota > Oomycota > Peronosporomycetes > Pythiales > Pythiaceae > Globisporangium > Globisporangium cystogenes. The sequence continues at coordinate 10,186 of JAASGM010000645.1, read as the reverse complement.
TGGCGCCCGTGCGCGAGATCCTCGCGGCGAACCACATGGCGCCCGAGGAGGTGGACGCCGTGGTGCTCGTCGGCGGCTCGTCGCGGATCCCGTGGGTGCGCGCGAGCCTCGCGGCGCTCTTCGGCGGCCGCGCACCGCTCGCGACCATCGACCCGGACGTCGCCGTCGCGGTCGGCGCCGCGCGGGTGCTCGACTAGCAAACAGCTCGCCCCAATCCAAGCGAACGCGCGTCTGCATTCGCCTTCCACCGTCCCTCCCTCCCACTCGCAAGCGCGTCTAGCAGCCCGTCGGCGGCAGCGGCGGCGGCGTCCGCCGCTCAGAAGTCCGTGAACGCCGTGGCGGCTGCAGCAGCAGAGGAGCAGGCGGTGAGCGACCAGCAGCAGCAGCAGCAGCAGCGGAGGCGACGCACCCGCCGTCGCGATCTCCGCCGGCGCGTGGGCCGCGTAGTGCTGCGTCAGGTACGCGAGCGCCAGCTGCTGCACGCGGGCGTTCAGGCCGCCGTCGTCCGCGTCCGCCTTGTAGCTGCGGTGCGCCGCGACCGCCTTGGTGCACGCCAGGAGCCCCATGTACGCGCGCACGTTCTGGTGCTTGTTGATCCCGAGCGAGTGTGCGTAGTGCTTGCGCGCCACGAGCAGGTTCTCGAGCCCGCCAAGCGTCGTGTACACCTGCAGCCGGCCGCCCGTCAGCCTCCTTCCTCCTCTTCCTCGTCCAGCTGCTCAGGTCGGCCACGTACGTCGGCGAGGCGGCTGTGGAAGATCGCGTCCATCGGGTTGAGCAGCACGAGCTCCTCGTAGCAGAAGGCGGCGTAGCGGTACGCGCCGAGCGCGAGGTACGTCTCGGCCAGCTCCACCCACTGCGGCAGCAGCAGCCACACGGCGTCCGCGTTAGGAGCAGCTCAGCAGCTCAGGAGCAGCACCAGCAGCACGCACGGCCGCCTGGTCGGTCTGGTAGCTGCGCAGGAAGTCGTTGAGCGCCAGGACGAGCTCCGGCGTCTTCTTCTGGGCCTTGAGCACCGCGATGCGGCGCTTGCTCACGAGCGCGTTCGCCGAGTTCTCCTTGAGGACGTCGTCGTAGAGCGCCTCGGCCTGCGCGTAGTCGCCGCGTTGCTCCTGCAGCAGCAGCAGCGGCGGCCGGCGCCTGTGAGCGCTTGCGACGCCCGCGACCAGGAGGCGATGGCGACACGCGACGCACCAGCTGCATCCCCTCGAGCCGCGCCACGCGGGAGCTCTTGGGGAACTGCTTCTGGAGCGCCTGCGACGCCCCGCAAGCGTCAGTCGCTCGAGTGCCACGCAGAGCCACGCGAGAGCGACGCGACGCACCTTCAGACACGTCTGCTCCATACACAGAGACACAGCGACGCACAGCAAGAGGAGGAGCTCGTGAGTGGGCTCGTGAGTACATGAGCCCGGACAGCGCAGCACGGGCGCCGCTACCTCTGCGAGCTGCTCGTCGTGCAGGTCGAGCGCCGCCACAAACACCTGCTCGTAGACCGTCCACACTGCCGCAGAGCGTCAGCCGCACGTCACGAGCCCCGAAAAGCTCCCGGAAGGCGCCGCCGCTACCGTCGCTGCCCAGGCGCCACGCGTGCTTCTGCAGCAGCAGCGCGCCGAACTTGGCGACTTCGCGCGGCGCGCGCAGCTTCTCGCGGCGCACGAGCGTCAGCAGCTGCGCGAGGGCGTCGGCGCTCGGCGCGCGCTCGGCGAGCGCCACGGCGGCCGCGAGCTCCGTCGTCGTCATGCTCGTTACACTTGCTTTCAGTATGCGGTCGAGAGGGGGAGGTCTTTCGTGCTCGCCGCGTACAGAGCGCGACAGATTTGTGTATTATTACGTCCCGTGTCAAAGCGTCACCGTCACTTGACATCCACGAAGATGATGCTCCACCGGTGGCTGCGGCCGCGCGCCGCCGTCACCGTCGCCAGCAGCAGCAGCTGCTCGAGCGTAAGCGGCGCCAGACAGGCGCTCTCGACGCTCTCGTACCTGCCCAAGCTGCGCGCGTCGGCGCCCACGGAGCTGCCTGCGATCCGGCGGCTGGTGGACGAGCACGAGGTGCGCTCTGCTCCGCTGCCTGCAGTGCGCTGGGAGGCGACTAACGCGGCGCGCGGCAGCGGACGGTGCGCGAGTTCGCCCCAAAGCCCACGATCGGGTCGAACGAGGTGTTCGCCAACAACCACCTGCGGTGCGTGCGCTGCGTGCGTGAGGAGCTACTGGCAGCCGCTGACGATCTGCTGCTTGCTGCCTGCTGCTCCGTGCGTGTGCGCAGCCTCTCCAACATCGACGTCGTGGGCTTCGGTGCGCTGCTGCTGTCGGTGGCAGTTGCGGTAGGTGGAGGTAGCTCCTCGTCGCTGACGATCACGGCGCGCAGACTACGACTACACGCTGTGCCACTACACGGAGGAACTGCAGCACCTGATCTACGCCATGGCGCGCGACTACATGGTGAACAAGCTGCGGTACCCGGAGGGCGTCTCGGTGCTCCAGTTCGACCCGTCGTTCGCGATCCGCGGGCTCACGATCGACCGCGAGAAGGGGCTGCTGTGCAAGATCAGCTCGCACCAGAAGCTAAGCTACACGGGCGTGTACCGCGGCCGCCAGCGGCTCTCGCGCGAGGAGATCATGGAGCTGTACGAGGGCTCGCGCCACGTGCCGATACACCACCGCGACAACAAGATGGAGCCGCTCAACGACCTCTTCAGCGTCGCGCACGCCTGCCTCTTCGCGGACGTCGTGCAGTACCTGCTCGACAACGACGTCGACTACGAGCCGATCGCGATCGTCGAGGACGTGCACGCGGCGATCGCGCAGGTGCACGTCAGCGGCAACATGCACAAGGCGGTGGCACAGGACCTGCCGCGGTACATCGAGCCGAACCCGGCGCTGCTGCCGCTGCTCGAGCGCATTCGGGTACGTGGCTGCTGCTGCTGCTGGCGACGCCGCTGTGGCTTACGACGCGCGCTCCCAGGCGTCCGGCAAGAAGATGTTCTTGTGCACGAACAGCACGTTCCAGTACATCGACGCGGGGCTCCAGTTTATGATCGGCGACGGCTGGCGCGAGCTCTTCGAGGTCGTGATCGTGAGCGCGCGCAAGCCGGACTTCTACACGCGCCACCGCGACTTTCGCCTGCTCGAGCCCGGCATCAAGCAGGTGCAGGTCGGTAGCCGCGACGTGGGGGTGGGGAACGGTGGTCCGCAGCGCGCTGACTGCGTCGCGTGTGCGCGTCGCGATGTTGTGGTATCAGTGGCAGGCAGTGCGCACGCTCAGCCCCCACCAGGTCTACACGCAAGGCAGCCTGCACCACCTGACGCGGCTCACGGGCTGGGGCGGCAACCGCGTGCTCTACATCGGGTACGCGCTCCCGCTCGCTTTCGTTCGTTCTCGCAGCCACTGCTCGTGCGACTGACGCCGCGCGTAGTGACAGTCTCTTCTCCGACCTGGTCGAGCCCTCGCGCATCACCGGGTGGCGCACGGGGGCGATCATCCGGTTCGTTTCTCACTCAGACCCGAGCGCCGTCGCTGCCTCTGAACTCACACGCGATCGCTTCGCTGCATGCGCCGCCAGTGAGCTGGAGGACGAGATCAAGGTGCAGCGGCAGCCCGAGTACCAGTTCCTCGCGTTCCAGCTGCATGCGCTCGAGGAGCTCATGCGCGCGCTCCAGAACGAGCTGCGGCGCGAGCCCCACGCGGAGGTGCGTGGTACATTGCGCGTTGGTGGCTCCTGCTCCCACACGCGGGCTGACGAGCGCTCGCGATGCTGCAGCACGACGAGTTCGTGAACCACCTGGTCGACGTGCACGGCGAGCTCCAGGAGACGATGGAGCGCATGATCAACGCGAACTTCGGCTCGGTCTTCCGTGCGGACTCGTACCCGTCGCAGTTCGCGACGTTCGTGCAGCGGTACGTCGACATCTACTCGGCGCGGCTCGAGAACCTGCTCGAGTACCCGAGCAGCCACACGTTCTACCCGGCGCGCCTGGGACTGCCGCACGAGCTCCCGGCGAGTCGGCTCAGGTAGCCGGCGTCACTGGGTTCTCCGTATCGACGCAGGCGGGGGAGCGAGGGCGGCGGGCGGCGCCAGTCGCAGGGCGAACAGACCGAGTTGGCGGATGTGCGCGCCCGCAAGAGCGCGAGTCGTGTCGTGACGCCTTTCTGGAAGAAGTGACTGGAATAAAGTATCCCGCGTTGCTGACACCTTCCTCACTCGCCTTTTCGACGGCCGCGATGGACGCGATGGCCAACAGCTGCGCGCGCCTCAAGACGCTGCTGCGCCGCATGCAGTACCCGCACCTGGCGGCGCTCGAGTGCGTGTGCGTGTGTGCGAATGGCGGCTGCTGCGTGTGCAGTTGGCTCAGTTTCGCTCTCTCCGGAGCAGCCTCGAGGCCGCGGACGTGGGCGACCTCCTGCGCATCTTGCACTTCGCGCTCCTCGACTTCTCGCGCGCCGTCGCGGCCGCCGTGCAGCGCCACGTGCGTCGCGCTCGGCGCCTGCGTGGCCCGTTTCCCTCCCACAGGCTCGTAGCTGACGAAGTGGCCGACCGACCGACTCGCTCTCGCTCTCGCGCGCAGGGCTTCGACCTCTACGGCAAGACGGACGCGCGCTTCGTGGACTGCGCCTTCCGCCTGCTGCGCGACGCCTTCAAGTACTTCCCGGCGCTCTCGGCCGCGCAGTTCCTCTCGGCGCACTACCGGCGCCGCAAGCTCGAACTCGTGGCCGACGTGCTGCAGCTCGTGCTCGCGGAGCACGACGAGAGCGCGCGGCTCCGGCGGCGGCAGGCGGCCGTCTGGTCGCAGCCCACCGAGTGCGTCGTGCGTGTCATGTATGGCCGTCTCTTGGCTCTCGGGTGCTCACTGCTGCTGCGGACGGCGGCGCGTCAGAGCGAACGGCGCGGCGCCGCGCGTGGAGCGCCACCTGCTGCCGCTGCCGCCGACGCCGACGCTCGTGCAGCAGCGCCAGCCTTTGAGCCACGCGGCGGCCGTGCTGCAGCTCCAACTTCTTCAGCGCAGCAGCCGCCACGCGAGCGCACAGAGAGCGGCGCGAGGCGCGAGTCGCGAGGCGCGCGGCGGGCAGCAGCAGGTGGCGCTCGGGCGAGATGACGAGGACGAGGACGACGACGACGACGACGACAGCGGAAGCGTCGGCGCCGCTCGCGCGGGTTCGTCGCCTCCGCTGAGCGTGCAGCCGACGTGCGCGTGCGTCGCGAGCTCCGCCGAGCTGACGGAGGTGCGTGGTGGGTGGTCGCCGTCGGGTGGCGGAGCGGCGATCCGGTTCCTCACCGCCTGTGACGTGTGTCGACGCAGACGCTCGCGGCGCTCAGCAGCCAGGTCGCCGGCCTCGCCAGCGCCTTCGCGGCCAAGCTCTCGAGCGTCGAGGAGCGCCTGAGCCGCCTCGAGACGCAGGTGCAGACGCTCGCGACGCCGTCGGACGCTCGCAAGGACGACAACGCGAACGTGATAGACGACCACCAGCAGCAGCAGCAGTGGAGCCAGTCGGAGGCGGCGAGCCGACTTCAGCTGCAGCTCGAGGCGCGCTCGTGGCCGCCCAGACCGTCCGCATTCGCTCGGCCCTGACGCGACCTCCCGCGACTCGAGACGAACACGCCTGCCCGGTTCAAACGCGGCCTTAACATGTGGTAAGTGGCTGCTGCTCACTCGCCAGTTGCGTCGCCGTCGACGGCGGCGACGCTTAGAGGAGAGCAGTGGATCCCTCAGCCGAACATCTTGGTCGTGGCCGAGCCGCCCGAGCCGCGGCGCACGTGGAGCGAGTTGTACATGAACGAGTCGACGAAGCCCGCGATCTGCGCAGCTCACGCAGCGCATAGGAGGTGGTGAGCGCCCGCCGCCGCCGACCCCACGACGCCCAACTCCCACGCACCGAGACGACGCCGCCGATGATGGCGCAGATGTTGGTCAGGAAGTGCGTGAACGGCACGCGGTCGTTCTCCACCTTGACGACAAACGGCGAGAGGTCGAACACGAAGAACGCGCCTGCGGACGCCGACCTCACGAGTCAGACGCGACCGCGGCTTCCAGCGACAGACCAGCAGCTTCTGCGGCGCCGACGCACCGGGGAGAGCCGACATCTGCCCGAACGGGTCCAGGTACCGCGTCTGCTGCGTGTAGGAGAACTGCGTGGTCGTATCCCGAGCTCGCAGGTCAGCGCGTGATCCCATCCACGGACCTGTCGCTAGAGAGCGAGAGAGCCGACGCACCTGGTACGAGTGCACCTTGGACGAGATGTCGCTGTAGATCGTCGGGACGACCTTGATGAAGTACTGGAACACGCCCCCCACTGGCGCCACCAGCCCGCGTCAGCGTCAGCCCCACTCCCTTCAAGCGGCAGCAGCAGCATCATGCAACACGCAGCAAGCAGCTCCGCCTACCCATCTCGGCGCTCTTGAGCGAGCCGTCGAGCGCCCCCCCCTGCCCCGGGAACAGCTCGCCGAACGTGAGGCTGTGGATCGCGTGGCTCGCGTTGAACGTGAACTCCTGGCCCGGGTGGTATTGGTGCACGAGGCGGCCCTCGCGGTGGAACGTCTTGCCGAGCGCGACGTGGAAGTTCCCGGCCACGCGGTTGACGAGCATCGAGCCCTGGAAGCGGCAGCCCTCACCGTCCTGCGCGAGCTGCTCCTCCGCCACGCTCTCGCGCAGGCACTGCTCCTGGCTCTCGGCGGCCTCGAGCGCCATGTCGCTCGCGATGAACGCCTCCTTGAGCTCGTCGCACGTGTTGCAGCACTTTTTGCCGCCCGGGTGCACGGCGGCGAAGCAGTCGCCGCAGTAACCGGGCGGCGGCGTGTCCGAGAGGCCCATGTCCGCGGTGACGGCCGTGATGGCGCGTCCGATCGGCCTGCCGCCCGCGTCCAGGCGCGTCTTCTTCATCATCTGGCGCATGTTCACCTGCAGGTCGCCGGCCACGTCCATGGCGTTCATGTGCGCGTCTGCGGCGAGTGGGGGGCAGTGAGTGCGTGGGGACGCCTTTCACCTCTCGTCCCTTCCTTGTGTTCACGCACCCTTGCAGCTGATGGCGAAGAAGCTCACGTCGACGTTGATCTGCAGCTTTTCGTTCAGGCTCGCGTCCACGACCATGTGCTCGTGCGTGTTGGGGCTCAGGAAGGCGCGAAACTCGGAGAGGAAGAGCACGAGCATCACGACCACCGCGACCACGGACACTGCGCGAGAGCGACCGGCGCCAGTCACTCGGTCACGGGTGAGCAGGTGGAGAGAGAGAGAGAGAGATAGAGAGAGAGAGAGAGAGTCGGCAGACGACGCACCCGTGCCGCCGAACTCGGTCTGCACCTTGAACTCGCGGTGCATCTTCGGGTACACGTCCACGCTCTTGAGGGCACGGCGCGCCGAACTCGAAAGCCCGCTGCTGCCCTCGGCCGCCGCCGCCCCCACGTCGTCCACGTCACTCTTGACCGCGCGCTGCCTCATGTCGCCTTCAGCAAATTCAGATTCGGGTTTAAAGATGTATAGAGAAGAAATAAAGGTGCGGACATCACAGAAAATCTGCTCGTAAGTACACACATACTAATCCAACAGCACTTACCAATATAAGTACACAGTTAACAAAGTCAAGAGAGCGGTTTTAATGTGAAGTGTAAATACTTAGTATTGATTTGAGTTATGTAAAAAACACACATTTCTTTAAGACATGGATTCAGACTATTTAGACACAGGTTTAAAATTGTACACAAAATCTAAAACGCATACATTAACAGAAAACTTCTAAAATATGTACACTGATATCTAAATCAAAAGAGCGGTTTTAGTGTGAGGTGAGAAAACTTAAGAATATGTGAGTTAATATGAGTAGCACACATTTAGTTAGGACTTGAATACAGACTCAGGATAGAACTGCACACAGAAGAATCTACGAAAAAACTGTGCACAAAACCTGCTATAGCGTACCGAGACAAAACATTACAAGATATGTTCATGATTTTATAACATATGAGCAAGTTTTTAGTGAAGCTTGCAATTTTGTATCTTAAGAAAATCAATTTTACACATTTATCAAAGAATTTTTTTACTTTAGCAAATTTGAGTAAGTTTGTACATAAAACAGTTTTAAAATGTGTGCACACTAGTGCTGGTTTTGATCTATCGACTTTTCTGCAACTTAACAAGCTATTTTCGTTATTAACCATTGTTATAAACTCGAGTGGTTGAAAGTGCTTAAAAGTCTCACTCAGGGGTCAATCACTCACACATCACGAACGAGAAGAGCTGACCTTCATACTGGCGCGTACTACCACGGACTGGTGCTCTTTTGGTTCTGGCTGCAGACCCCACCTATCACTTCGAGGTGCGGGCGTACAAGAAAATGAACGGAAGCACAAGACAACAACCGACGTCGTCGACCCAAAACATACTTGCAGCGTTACATGCTCGAAAGTCTGACAGAAATCTGTCAGGACTTCCGAGCGGTTTTTTAATTACCTTGCTCAAAAGGTTCATAATTTGCTCGAAACCAACTGCATGAAGAATACCCTTTTTAAAGCGTTATTATGCGGATTTCTACATCATCTCTGACGGCCTTCCATAGGTATTCTTAGTTATCGCTGCAAGTACACACAACGACGGAAAAAGCCGGGATGAAAATTAAGATACTGGTAGTGAAGAATTGGAGGTCATTTTCCAGGTCTTGTCTGATTGGCAGAATATCTCCGAGTGTGAAATAAAAGATACTCGAAACTGCATAAAAGATGCCTAAAGTGAAAATTTATTAAACCTGCACTTCTGGAAACCTAGGAATTGCTTTCTCGAAGCTACGAATTATCAGCTCTTCCGATAACTCCTCCCAGGCAGCTATCGTAATTTCTATAGCTCTCTTTCGCTTCTCCTTCACACTCCGAGAGCGAACACCACTGAAGCGGCTTCTGATCTTGGCCTTCAGCGGACCCATGACACCGACATCCAACGGCTGACACACAGAAGTGGTGTTCGGTGACAACGGGACCACAGTCGCGCAAGCCTCCGCCGCGACAACCCTCTGTCCCTCTTCCGACACATGTGCGTCGAAATTGTCGAGGAGGAGGACAGTGGGTGAGTGTATTTCGTACTTTAGAAGTTGTCGAACGTAGAACTGCCAGCACTCCGCGTCCATCCAGGCTCTCTTGGACTGTGTAGATGTGCTGGCTCGGATACTCGGCGAGTTCGCTGTCCTCGATGATGCCGCCGCGCTTGCCGCGCAGAATGAACAAGATCGGCATATTTCTTACCTATAATAGACACAATCGTTTGTAAATTACCAAAATAGACACACACACGAACGACACCATATCTCACCGTCTGCTCGTATCGTGAGTACGGCAGTCAGACGTCCTGCGTGACGAGCGTGACCGACCACTTTCGCGCCGTCGCGCCGCCCGCGCTCGGCCCAGACGCGTGTGGGCGGCGTGTCAAAGTTGATCACGGTCTCGCCGGCATTTATAAATGCCGGCGAGACCGATCTTCAGGCTGCCGTCGCCCGCAGTCAAGGTCGCCCGGAACTTCGGCGCGAAGAGGAGGCGAGCTTCCCCTAGCGCATCTGCAGAAATCTTAGCTGCTTAAGGCTTCTGTGTCGAGAAGCCGTAGCTACAGATACTGAGTTAGCGCTTTCGAGTACTGAAATACGATGTCATCGTCATGTGATATCGCGGGCGCGGCGCGAGGCCGCGCGCAGCAAGGACGTACCGGCGCGTGTCGAGACCGAGAATGGAGCAGAGCGCCAGTTGCCCCGACGCAGACCCCAGTCACCCCCCCGTCCCGCTCGCATCCCAGGCCACCGACGCGGTAGGTTCGCACCAAGCGCTAGGTGCGCACCAGCGCTAGGTTTACACAAGCGCCCGCAAGCGATGACGCGGAGCTAGGTCGGCGAGCAAGCTAGGTCAGCAAGCAAGCTAGGTCGGCGAGCAAGCTAGGTCACAGACTAGGCTAGATCACCGACTAGGATAGGTCGTCGACTCGGCTAGGTCAGCAGGCCAGCTGCGTTGGTGGGTTCTCACCCACCAGATGGTTGCAGTTGGGCCCGTACTTAAGCGGGGCCGCTGGACTCTTTTGGGATCCTGCGGCTCCCAGCCTATCAGTAGCGAATTTCCCTCCTCCCGCTCAAGTCCCTCCGCCTTCTTTTTTCCCTGCGAAGCCCCAGCGACAGACAGCTCGCAGCACGTCTGGCGCGGGGTGAGAGAAGGGAAGCAAGACCAGGTAACGT
>JAASGM010000644.1:0-15403 GCA_023334215.1 Globisporangium cystogenes | reverse complement strand
CCCCCCCCCCCCCACGCGCAGCTCACTCGCGGCGGAAGTCGCTCTTGCCGCCGGTCTTCGCCACGAGCCACGTGCGCTCGATCACGATGTCGTGAGACAGCGCCTTGCACATGTCGTAGACGCAGAGCGCGGCCACGGACGCGCCGGTGAGCGCCTCCATCTCCACGCCCGTGCGGTGCGTCACGCGCGCCGTGCACTCGACCTCGATCGTGTCCTCGCCCGCCGCACGCACGCGCACCTGGCAGTCGTCGAGCGGCAGCGGGTGGCAGAACGGCAGCAGCGCGCTCGTCTGCTTGGCGCCGAGCACGCCCGCGATCACGGCCGTGGCGCCGATGGGGCCCTTGGGGCCCGCGAGCAGCGCGCCGTCACCGCCGCCCAGGCGCCGCAGCTCCGCTAGCACCGGCGGCGGCAGGCGGATCGTCGCGCGTGCGGTAGCCGAGCGCCGCGTCACCGCCTTCGCGCCGACGTCGACCATCTTGGGCGTCGCGCCATCCGCCGACAGGTGCGAGAACCGGGACGCTTCGCTCTCGCGGTTATCGCTGAAGCAGCGCTGCTGGGCGTAGCGGCAGTCGGAGAGCGCGAGCCGGGTGCTCGTGGCGACGGCGGCGCGCACAGGCAGGTGCATGCGCAGCGTTCGGTGCAGCATCTTGTTGCACCTGCGGAACCCGGTCGATCGAGTTGTACGTGTTTCGCCCATAAATACCGGTATAAAAATAATTGCCAAACTGGCCCCAGATTTCCTTCACCCGGTCTTCCCCTGGTCGTCTGTCCTCCCGCGCATTCTCGAGCGTCCAGCGCCATACAAAAAGCAAGTGCGATGGCGATGGCGACGAGCGGGACGTCGGCGCTGGCGTCCGCGCCGCCCGCCGCGTCGTCGTCGTCGTCTGCGGCCAGCGCCGCGCGCGCGGACGCGCAGAGCGTGCTGGGCCAGTTCGACGCGAAGATCAACCAGATGGGCGACTACCCGGCCAAGGACACGATCAACGCGCTCACGAAGCTCGCCGAGCGCCTCGAGCTCGCGCAGGACGTCGTGCGCTTCCTCGAGACGAAGATCCACCGGGTACACGCCGCTCGCCGCTCGCTGCAGGAGGAGAAGAACACGCGCTTTCGCTCGCTCGCTCGCCTCTCGCTCGCTCGCCTCGCGTCGGGGGCTGCTGCTGCACCTGCTCGTAGTGGATGGAGGAGGGACGGAAGCACAGACAGACGGACGCAAGCAGCGGATGGGTGGATGGCTGCGTGCATGCGTGTCTGTTTGTATGGGCGTTTGTATGTGGCCGGATGGCCGACGCTTCCTCCCTCCTCCTCCACTCCGCGTCACTGATGCGGCCGATACTTAAGCAAGCGAGCGAGCGGTTGGCCGCCTACGAGACGGACGCCTGACGCTCGGTTCTTTATATGCTGTGGTACCCGCAGGTCGCGCCGCAGTTCAAGCTCCCGATCTTCTACCTCACGGACTCGATCCTCAAGAACGTGCGCGGGCCGTACCCGGCGCTCTTCGGCCGCGTCATCGTGCCGCTCTACTGCAACTGCGTCAAGCAGGTGTGTCTACGTGATCGCTCGCGCCGCCGGACGCTCCCTGCTGACGTGAACCATCGCGGCAGGTCTCCGGGAAGGACCTGCGCCGCTTCATCCACGTGCTCAGCACCTGGGAGCAGGGCCGCGTGTTCGCCGCCGACGCAATCGCGCAAATGCGCGCGGCCGCCAACAAGGCGCAGGCGCTCGCGGAGCCGTCGCTCATGGCGCAGCCCGCGAGCTTCTCGCAGGAGCCGCCGCCGGCGCAGGCGCAGGCGCAGGCGCCAGTTCGCCGCGCGTCCGCTGGCGCGCCGCCCGCGAAGCAGCAGCAACAGGACATGGAGCTGCGCTCGCTGCTCACGAGGCTCCAGAACGAGATGGGCATCCACCCGACGGAGCACATGACGCTGGAGGAGGTGCGGACGAACAACCCCGAGTACTATGCGCAGCTGCTCGAGTTCCGCGCAGCGGAGAAGCAGCCTGCCCAGCAGCAGCAGCAGCCAGCGCAGTCTCAGCAGTTCCGACAAGATCCGGTGGCGGCTCCTGCTCCCGTGGTGGTGCTCCCGCCTGGTTCAGTGCTCGGCGGCCCTCCGCCCGGCCCCCCGATCAGCGCCCGCCGCGATCCCCGTCGCGGAGGTGATGCGGCGAGTGCTGCTCCTCCAGTTTCGCGTGCCGCGGCTCAGCAGACGTCTCGTCCTCCTTCGATCGCGAGCGCTCCTCCGGACGCCCCCAAGTCTGCGAACGTCGCGCACTTGATGCATCTTCTGAAGCGTAAGCAGGCGACCCCGCCGACGCAGTCGCCGCCCCGCAGTGAGATCACGAACGATCCGCCGCGCGCTCCGGATCCGGCAGCAGTGATGTCGATTCTCCAGAAGCTCAAGGGGATGACGCAGACCGACACGACGGCGTCTGCGCCTCCAGCTCAGCAGCCGCAGGTGCAGCAGCAGACTCGGTTGCCGCCACCGCAGGTTCCGATGCAGCCACAGCGAATGCCAATGATGCCTCCGCCGCCGCCGCCACAGTTTCTGCATGGACGTCCGCCGCCGCAGTACCTCGGGCCTCCTCCGCCGCGTGGGCCACTGCAACCACCGATGCAGATGCCGCCGCCGCCGCCGCAGTTCCATGAGAACGGCGCGTCGCGAATGTGGTTCAGTGACAAGATTGTGGCCCACAAGGATCGTGTCGAGTCGAATGTGCAAAAGTTGTATGCGGCGTTGCCTCTCGTGTGTCGTGAGAGCGGCTTGCGTTTCAGGGAGCAGGAGAAGCTGAACGCGCACCTGGACTTCCTCTTCCAGTACAACCGGTCGCTCAAGGAGCGCGGCAAGGGCGGCATCTCCCGCTCGTGGTACCCGGACGAAGACCAGTGGGTGTCGGACTTTGCGAGCGAGAAGGCGCCCCGCGAGAGCACGAGCAGCAGCTTCTTCGACCGCAAGGACGCGAGCGAGGACGACGCGAAGGAGGTGTCGTGGGACCACGCGCGTGTGCCGGTGGACGAGTCGGTGACGAAGTGCCGGATCTGCGGGTGCGTCGTGGCTGTGTCGGTGCGACCGTCGCCGAGGTTGTGATACTAACACTCGCTATCCGTATCTGCGTGCAGCGAGAGCTTCGCGAAGAGCTGGGACGAAGACGAGGAAGACTGGATGTACACGAACGCTGTGCTGGGGACGATCCACAACCCAGCGGTGCCGGACGGGTCGGAGGACCACGAGACGATCTTCCACAAGTACTGCTACGAGGCGGTGACAGCGAACTCGAAGCACATCACGGTCGAGCACCTGATTCCTGGCACGCCGCAGGGTGCGAAGCCGAAGAAAGAGGTTGGGGACGGCGACGCAGCGGAAGGGGCCGGAGAAGCCGCGATGAAGCGCATGCTGGAGGTTCGTTGAAAGGGCCAAGGGGATACGAGATGCTGGGAGGTGTGTGTATCTGCGTGCGTGTTGGTTGCTGATGTTCGTGTGTTGTGGATCGCACGTGCAGTCGGACGACGACGACGACAGCGACGAAGACATCAAGCGGATAAGAACGGAGTGACAAGCTCGCCAGCGGACGAGCGGCGACGACCAGCAACCGTGGCCACGACGGACGGATAGCGTGGCGAGCGAGAGCGGAGGGAACGGAAGCAATGTACAGTATTTGACTCTGGCGGGCGGGCAGTGAGGAGCGCGTTGGTTGCCTGTCCCCCACGGTGGTGTGCTTGATCCGACTCCGCCACGCGTCGTCCGCGATCCAAGTCGAGACAAACGCATTGCGGAACCCGAGCGACGACGCCGACAGACGCAGCGGGACAACAAGGTTCGCACGCCTCTGCCAAGCCTAACAGTGAATCCAGGGCGTTGCGTTTTCCAACCCGGTGTTGCATGCAGCTCGTCGGTTGGTGCTCACTGCGTCTGTTGCTCCTCACTTACTCGTAGAAGTGCGGGCAGAACTCGTCGGGAGCGACGGCCGAGAGCGACTCGAGCGAGAAGTAGCTGCGCTCGTGGAACTCGCCGCCGCCGTCGACGTCGGCGTCCTCCACCGCCGACGACTTCGCGTTTGCGTTCGACGAGTACGCCGCCAGCGTCTCGATTCCCACACTCAGCCACCTCGGGACCGCGACCATCGGCTGCTGGCAGCTGAGCAGGTGCCTCGCGCGCTCGAGCGCCGCGCTCGCAATGCGGTTCGTCTCGAGTTTCGGCTCGCGGCTGTCGGCGAGCATCGCTGCGCGCTCGCTTGGCGTCGGGACGAGCGCGCACACGGCCGACGCCGACGCCTCCAGGAGCGCGGCGCTCGTCGCGCGCGAGCAGAGTTGGCAGATCGGCACGTGGCCGTCGAGTTCGAGAACGTGGCTCCGACCGGCGCGCGTGCGCGCGACGACGGCGAAGCACTCGGCCGCCGCGACGAGCGTGCTCTCGTCGCCGCCGAACCGCTTGCGCTGCGAGAGCACGTAGAGCAGCACTTGCACGCCGTTCTGCGCGAGCACGCGGCTCTTGTTGAGCGGGTTCTGGTGGCACAGGCACGTGACCGCGGAGAGCACGGCCTCGAGCACGCTCGGGCTCGTCGCGTCCACCGCGAGCTGCAGGAGACTCGTCGTCGCGTCGCCGTAGCCGATCGAGAGCTGGTTCACGGGCGTGTGCGCGAGGTTGGCGATTCCGATCGCGCTCGCGCGCACGAGGTCCGGGGACCGCTGCAGGTGCGTCGCGCTGAGGCACGCGGCGAGTGCGGCGTCGGCCTCGCACGTCATCGCCGCGCTCTGGTTCACGACGTGGTTGCACGCGAGGTTCCCGAGCAGCTTGGCGGCTTCGCTCTGGACGCGCGGATCGGCGCTCTCGCGGACGTAGCGCACGGCGGTGGGCAGGAAGCCGAAGTTGACGATCTGCGAGCGCAGGATCTCCGAGTCTGCACATGAGCGCGGCGTCAGCACCGTCTCGAGCTCGACTCTCTCTCTCTCTCAGCACTCGACGCACCGTGCGAGAGGTTGACAAGCGCGCTGAGCGCTGCTCGCTGGGTCTCGTCGTCTCCGGGGAGCGGCAGCTTGTCGGCCACCGCCGCGTCGCGCTCCTCGTCTTCTGGCGACCCGACCGGCGCCTTCGGAGTCAGCAGCGTCGTGAGGTGCCGCACTGCGTTCTTCGCCGCGAGCACGCGCTTGTTGGGCACGAAGCTCGCGAGCGCCGCGCAGAGCCGAGCCGCTTCGACCACCACGCGCGGGTTCGTCGCGCACTCGAGGATGCGCACGAGCGGCGCCGCGGCGCCGGCCTTGACGATCTCGTCTCTGACGTTGACGGACGCTGGGAGCTGTGGCGCGTCGGACGCGTCGGATGCAGCAGCTGCTGGAGCGCGTCGACCCAGCGGCGGTCGACGGGGCGTCTCGTGGATCGCGAGGTGCACGAGCGCGAGCAGCACGGAGCCCGAGACGAGGTCCCCGAGGTCCTCGCCGAGCAGGTGCGCGAGGAACGGCAGCGCCCCAGCCTGCGCCACCTTCCCGGCCGACGACGCCGGCAGCAGCGCGATGCTCTGCGCGAACTTGGCGAACACGTCGTCCGCCGGGTCGACGCCGCTCGCTTCGTCGTTGCGCGTCGACGGACTCGCGAACTTGCGCTGCCACTTGAGCTGCGCCTCCTTGTCGTGCTTCTCCTGCTCGAGCTCGCGCTGCAGCGCGTCGACGCGGACGCGCCAGTCGCTGCGCTCCGCCTCGACCGCGAGCTGCTGGGCGTGCGTGTGTTCGCGCTTGGCGGCCTGCAGCGACTGCGAGAGATCGTGGATGCGCTCGTGCAGACTGCCAGGAGCGTCCAGAGCACGTCAGACTGTCGTTCGTCACGGACGGCGACCGCCTCCACAGCAGCAGCAGCGGAGACGCACGAGTGCACCTGGGACTCGAGGTCGCGGACCTGGTCGAGGAGCTTCTGCTCGCGCTGGTCCGTCTCCTGCTGGAGCTCCACGAGCTGCCGCGAGAGCTCGAGCTCCTTGGGCGTCGGCACGTGCGGATACTCCTGCGTTCGTCACAGCATCCCCGCAGGTCACGCGTTGCGCGTCGCTGCCTCGCGCCAGCCGCAGCAGCTCACGTACGGCGTCTTTCGGGTGCACCACCATTCGAGTCGTCGCTCTCTCGCTCTTGTGCTCACGACGCGCAGCTCTCGCTCGTCTCCTCTCACGACGCGCGTCCAACGCATCGACGACGCCCCGGACGCTATTCTTGCAGACCCGCGTGCGTGGCGATCCAGTGGCCGATGGGACCTGGGGGAGCGTATCCGCGACGCTGTCCGGTGCTCGTTCTGAGCGGCGCGGATGCGGTGCCGAGAGAGACGCTCGTCCAAGGCGCTCGTCCAAGGCACCAGCGCTGGTCACATTCCGACTCGCGAAGACTCCGCGGCGCTCTCTCTCTCTCTCTCTCTCGACGAGTTCGCCAGACCCGACCGGCTTCTTCGTTCTTCAACAGCTCGAGACGACCGCAGGATGCGTCTGCTGCGCCGCGCGTGTGCGAACCTCCGCGTGCGTCGGAGCTCGAGTGCCGCTGTGGTGTCGCCTTCGGTGCTCGCGTCGCCGTACCGGATCGGCAAGTCGGCCGCGCACCGCCATCGCGGGCGAGACGCGGTGGCGTCCGTCGTCAAGCAGTTCCACGCGCTGACGCTCGACCAGCGCAACCGCGCGGTGAACCGCGTGCTGCAGCGCTCGGGGCGGGTCGAGGAGGACCTCGAGCAGCTCTTCAAGCAGGCGGACAAGGACCACGACGGGCTGCTGAGCCAGCAGGAGTTCCGCGCGTTCTTCGCGTCGCGCTTCAGCCTCAAGGCGTTCCGCGCGAGTCCGGACAACACGTCGCTCGAGCGCCCGACGAACCAGCAGCTCAAGCTCGTGATGGTCGCGTCCGCGATCCCGTTCGTCGGCTTCGGCTTCGTCGACAACATCATCATGCTCGCGGCGGGCGACATGATCGAGGACCACTTCCACGCCACGTACCACCTCTCGATGCTCTGCGCCGCGGCGCTCGGCAACACGGTCGCCGACGTCGTCGGGCTCAGTCTCGGCGGCATCATCGAGACGTTCGCGCGCCGCATCGGCATCCCGGACCCGCAGCTCTCCAAGGCGCAGGCCAACATGTCGATCACGCACTGGTGCAACTTCTTCGCGTCCGCGGGCGGCATCACCGTCGGCTGCCTGCTCGGCATGTTCCCGCTGCTCTTCATGAGCCACAGCGACGACGACGATAGCGACAGCAGCGAGACGAAGGTCGAGAAGCCGAGCTCCGGAGACCAGCGCCAGCCGTCGGAAGCCGCGCAGCTCGGACTCGGACCGTCGATCGTCGTCTTCGGCGTCGACGCGTACGCAGGTCCTCACCTCTCGACGCCCACCTTGGACATTTCACTAGCTTGATAGACGAAGCCACTTGATCCCCCAGCGCTGGACGTGACTCTTGGACGTAGTGCCGCAAAGACACGAGTCGCGTGTCGTCACCGCCACCGCCGCCCATTTCGTTGCTGCCGCGTATCTCTCGCGTTTAACAGGCGCCGACCGCTGTTAAACGAAGCGCTTCAACTCGATCTTCCGCCGGCGCTCGCATGCCGTTCTCCTCCTCCGCAGCAGCTTCGACGTCGCCATCCGCTCGACCGACCAACTGACCGACCGCATGCTGGCGCCGACCATGTGCTCCACCTGCGGAGCTCCACATGCCGCGTGCGGCGCCGCAGGACAACCACCCGTTCGCCTTGCGCGCTTCCTCGAGCCGGCCGAGCCCCATCCCTCAGTATCGCATAGACACGCGACCTCCGCTCGTAACGGCTTTTCCGCATGTTCGGGTCATCCCTCGACGAGCATGTGCGATGCCTCGCGATGAAACGCAGGGAGGCGGGGCGACGTCGTTCGTACTGTAAAACGAGCGTAGACGAACAAGGCGATCCTGAAGCACGCAGGAGGAAACGTGGCGATTCTGAGGAAGACGACGAAGGTGTCCGTCCGCCAGCAGCAGCAGCAACAGCAGCACGAGATCGAAGAGTGAGCGATAGACTCAAGCTCACACACAGAGAGACACAGAGAGAGACACACAGAGAGACACAGGAGAGAAAGGGGACCAAGTTCATCAGCTGGCTCTGGATTGAACAAGAAACTTGTGCTTGCGCGTCACGCAATTGTCGCGAGCGCTCTCCGCCAATCAAATGAGCCCGTGTGTCAAATGTCGGATGATGATCGAATAAAAGAGGGTATACGGCTTTGAAGTCCTAATTTATACATAGACTCGAGATTCACGATCGGTTTACAAAGGTATGCAAATAATAGGAGGTTCTCGCCCCGCCTGCCGTCAAACGTCAGCAGCACCGTTCATCCCTCTGGCCTCCCTTGGCTCGTCGACTCGACTTGGCCGCAGCTCGTCGCGCCGGCCTCCGCCTCGCCTCGCTACTTCCTCTCATTCCGCAATTCCCCTCGGTCTCCCGTCCCTCCTCTCCCCCCCTCCCCTCTCAGTATCAAGATGGTCGCCGGCAAGGTTGCGCAGTCCGCCGCCAAGAAGTGGCTCGGCGACGCCGGCACGTACCCGATCCTCGTCACGTGCGTGTTCGCGACCGCCGTGTGCGGCTACCAGTGCACGCGCATGCTCACGGGCAGCCCGGACGTCGCCTGGAACAAGGAGAAGCGCTCGGCCACGTTCAAGTACGACGCCGCGTACGGTGCCGACTGGCAGGCGCACCGCCGCAAGATCGCGACCATGTCCAAGAACGTCGTGAACGAGGCCAAGGGCCTGTAAGCACGCTCTCGCCCTCCCCTCGTCGCGAGCAGCTCCAGACTCATCACTAGACGGACCGACGCACGGCCGAGGCACCAGCGGCTTCCTTCAATTTACATGTCAACCTCTGTTTCACTACTCGTCGCGGTGTTCGTTCGTCACGTCACGGAGCGTTTCTTAGTCGCGGAATGAGTCAGCGGACGCACTTGAGAAACCCGTCGTCGCTGCCGAGCACCACGACGCGGCGCAGCGGCAGCACGCACACGCTCTGCGCCGCCACTTTGCTCTTGCTGAGCTTGGGCGTGAGCGCGAGTGGCGACGCCGGCTCCAGCAGCTGCCACGCCTCCAGGCGCACGGACGGGAGCGCCGCGTCGCTCACGCGCGCGCTGCTCTCGGCCGTGTCGCGCTCGGACGGCAGCCGCGCGGCCAGCAGCTTGTTCGAGCACGCGACGTACAGCACGACCGCGTCGGCGAACGCCTGCACTGTCACCTGGGCCGCGCGGACGCCTTCGGGGACGCCGAGCACGACCAGCAGCGCGCGCGGCTTCGCCAGCTGCGCGAGGCTCCACACGCGCGCCTCGCGGTCGGCGCCGACGACCAGCAGCTGCGACGGCGAGATCTGCGCGAGCTTGACGACCCTGCTGCTCTCGAGCGCCTGCCACTTGGCCACGAGCCGCCCCGTGCGCCGGTCGAGGAGACTCACCGCGCCGCTCGCGGTGCCTGCCGCGATGAACGCGTCCGAGCGGCTCGTCGCGGAGAAGACGGTCGCGATCGCCGAGATCGACGCTGCGTCGTGCACGTCGACGCGCCAGTCCGTGACCACGCGCGGGCCCGAGCGCAGGTCCACGCACATCACCTTGCGCGCCGTCGCGACCGCAAAGTCGGCGTCTCCGAGCGTCGCGGACGCGCCGAACGACGACGACGACGACGACGACGGCTGCGCAACGTGGTGCATCGGGAGCGCGCGCAGCAGCGCCAGCGAGACCACGCTCTCGTCCGGGAACGGCAGCTTCACGCGCACCTGACTCGTGCGCACGTCCCATACGTGCACGCAGGCCGCCTCGAGCGCGAGCGCGTGCGCGCCGTCCAAGACGCTGTGCACCGCGAGGATCGGGGAGCTCGCGTGGATGGCGGCTTGCGCGTGGCACGGGTGACTCGCGAGCCGCCACGCGCGGCACGAGCCGCTCTTGCTGCCGGAGAGCAGGACCTCTTCGTCTGCGTCCACGCTCACGCACCGCACGCTGCTCGAGTGCGCCTTGATCGAGCTCCAGATCTCGCCGGCGAACGCCCAGCTCTCGAGGAACGTGCTGCGACTGGGCCCCGCTAGCGCCGACGACGGCGCGAAGCGACGCAGCGCACCGCCTGGCCCGCCGACTGCGTCCTGCTGCTCGCTCGCCGCCTGCTTGCCCGCGAACGGCTGCTTCGCGAGGGCTCGCAGCCACGCGCTGTCGGACGCCGAGCGCTGCGCCGGCGACACGAGCGAGAGCGCGCCTGCGAGCGCCGCGTGGCGCCGCCGCCGCGCCTCCTGTGCGCGGAAGACGTCTTCGCTCAGGTCCGGCAGGTTCGGATTCAGGTGGCTGCGCGGGAGCTGGAGGAAGCTCGGCGCCTTCACCGCGTTCACGCGCGTCGCGCGGTGCGCGAAGTAGAGTAGGTCCGGCGGACACCGCGCGAGCGCGCGCAGCGTCTCGTCCGGGCAACTGCGCTCCGTGTCGACGAGCGTTCCGGCGGGCGTGCTGGTGTTCGCTGCAGTGGCGTCGACGGTGTCGTCGTCGTCGTCTGGCTGCACGCTGCCGACGTTCGCGTTGCGGTCGATGCCTCCGATCGGCAGCAGCAGGAGCTGGAGCACCGTGCTGCCGTGGACGACCGGGAAGAACTTCGCGAACGCGTCCCGGCCGAGCAGGTTGCGCAGCGGGATGCAGAACTCCGACACCGTCTCGCTCGCCAGGTGCCACTGGAAGTTGGACACCTCGAGCTCGCTGTACACCGCGCCGCACCGCGTGAGGAACCGGTTGATGGCCTGCACGAGCGGCGTCGCGCTCGCCGTCGCGTCCGCGCCGATCTTCTGGCAGATCGCGACGACCGTGCGCGCGAGCCCGACTGCGGTGAACGCGCGCAGGTTGCGGCGGCTCTCGGTCTTCAGGAAGCCCAAGCTGCGCAGGATGCTCTGCTTCGCCGCGCTGTCCGCCGGCTTGGACGACGTCGCGGCGGCGGAGATGGCGGCGGCCGTGCGCGGATGCAGGAACGGGGGCTCGACGGCGTCGAGCAGGTCGACGAGCCCCGCGCCTTTGCGGTCGAGGAACTCGCTCTGCACGCACGCGTCGCTCAAAGTCCGCACGACGTGCCGCAGGATGCGCAGCGTCACGTACACTTCGCGGCCGAGATCGTCCTGTCCGAGCGCACACACACACACACTGGGTGGTGAGATCGCCGACAGTGCTCAGCTGCAGACTGGCACGCACCGGGACGCCCTCGACGCGCACTGAGCCGATCTTCTCGGCGAGCAGCACGAGCGACGGCAGCATCTCGAAGACGTGCGGCAGCAGGACGTGGCGCACGGGGAACTCGCCGACCTCGCGGCACACGAGCAAGACCGCGTCGGCGACGTGGTGCGGCTCATACAGACTGGCTTTGCTCACGAAGGTCACGTGGATCCCGTCGTTGTTCTGGCCGCTGCTCAGTAGGTCGTCGCCGTACGCGTTCGAGCCCTTCCGCTTGAGGATCGTCGGCGTCGTGAGCTTGGTCCACTTGGGCTTCGTCTTGCCCAAGTGCGGCAGCAGCGACGCGAGGACGTACTTGGTCGCGAGCGACGGCCCCAGCATCGCCGACGATGCCAGCTCCCCGAGCGCCGTCGCGACCATCGCGCTCGCCTCGGACGCGAACAGCGGCGTCCTCGAGATGCCTCTCGTCGCGCCGTCAGCAGCGAGCAGTCTCGGCCCCAGCGCGGCTGTGTCGCCGGCGCCGAACGCGTGCGCCGAGACCGTCCAGTCCACTAGCACCGGCACGAAGCTCTCGATGAACACGCTGGTGCCGAAGCTCCTCGCGACCTGCTTGAGCACCTCTGGCGCCGCCAGGCAAATCTTCACGACGTGGGACACGTCCGAGCTCTCGTACGCGCGCAAGACGTCGCGCAGCAGCTCCTGCTTGAGTCCGAGCCGCCCGAGCTGCTTGCCGAGCGACGGGAGCAAGAACACCACTGCGGCTGCAACGCGCTCCAGCTGAATCGCCTCGGCGTGCGACGGCGCTTGGAAGAACTGCGTGAGCACTGGGAGCACGACGCGGAAGAGCGGCGGCGGCAGCTGCACCAGCGACGGCAGGAACAGCCGCGTCGCGTCGAAGCGCTCCTTCCAGTCCGACACGCGGTGGTACTGCGACAGGAAGCGGTACACGAGCGCGAACTCGGTCGGGAACAAGCTGCGCTGCGCGGGGCTGAACTCGAGCTCGAGGATGGGGTTCACTGCGCCTCGCGTCGGTCCGCTCTCCCGTTGGAACGCCTGGAGGGTCGAGAAGACCTCCTCGCCGTCCAGCACTCCGACCATCAGCAGGCGCTCGCGAGGGTTGGGATGCACCAGCGCCAGCACCGCGTTCTGCCCACCCCCGTCGGCGTCAGCTCCTCCGGAACCCGAGCGCATGAGGAATCTGCACCAGCCACACGCACCTTCACGCTCCCTGGCAGCCGGTGCAGCTTCGCGACGATGTCGCTCCCCCAGTACGCTGGTCGACTCCCCGACGCGTGGTCTGGTTCGCCAAGAACAGCCATGTACTCCACCACCGACCGCCTCGAGAACAACGGCGCTTGGGTGTACACCTCTGCGGTGACGCACCCGAGCGCGAACAGGTCGTCCGCTCTCCTCAGCTCGAACGGTGTCAACGCCTCGCAGTCGGGGAATGCCTGGCGAGCGCAGCACAGTTAGCGAGACACTCAATCGACTCCAGCGAGAGTAGTAGCTCCCCACCTTCTGGACGAAGTCGTGTGGAAGCGAGTACACTGGGTCGATGATCGCCTCCGCTGCTCGGCGGAGCTTCGCGCGCGTTTCGGGGTCCACTGAGCTCCCGACTGCTATGGAAGCTGCTTCTTCGTCTCGCTGCCCAGAGCCGGGGGCTGCAATACACGCGTCAGCGACCGCAAGCCCAGTCATCTTGATCGGGAGTCCGACGCCGAGTAGCTGGAGATCCATCTCGTCGAGCCGATCGAAGTCTGCGTCGCTGTAGTCGCAGTCCAGCAAGTGGTGGCCGCTGTTCTCGCCCACGCCGTCGGCATCCGCCTCGTCCGGTTTGCTCAGCTGCTGCCACAGCTCGCGGAAGATGTGCGAGGTACCGGGACTCGTCGCCGCTCCGGCAGATGCGCTGCGCGCCTGTTGCGGTATCCCCGAGTCTCCGACGACGCCGTGGATCAGCGGAGCTGGGAGCCGCGCCGTGTTCTCAGCGGTCGGGGCGTCAGCGAACTGCGCGGCAGCTCTCGGCCCGCTTCCAGCAACTGGCGTCGTGGCTTTCGGCGTTGCGTCCCCACCGCCCATCTTGAACGACGACGACACGAGGCCGCCGCTGCTGCCGGCCGAGTGCCCAAACGACGAGTCCGGGTGGAAGAAGTTTGGGATGACCGTCGCGAGGCGAGACACCGTCGGCGACTTTGTGCTCTCGTCCTTGCCGCTCGACGGCGGAGTCAGCGGCGGATCCGACCCGTGCGACCGCGGTCGCGCCTTCGGCTTGAGCTTCGCCTTCAGGCGACTGCTTTGGCTCTGCAGCTTGGCCTCGGCGGTGCTCTGCTGCGCCAGCGACAGATTCGTCATCGAGTGCCGGCTCTGGAGACCTCGCGACGACTCGAAGCCCGCTGGAGTCGACCCCCACATGCCGTCGCCGGACTCGTTCACGATGCGCAGCGCCTTCGCCAGCATCCCGTCCACGTTCTGCTTCATCTCGCTGGGGCGATACGTCGACGCAGAGAAGTGCACGCGAAGCGCTTGCGCCTGAGCCGCATCGTCCGCTCGGTCTGCTGGTGTCGCGGGTGTCCTCGTGGCTGCAGCATCGGCGCCTGGCGGGTGAGGCCAACGTCGCCGCGCTGGATGCGGGATCTGGAAGATCTGGACGAACCCAGGACTCTTGCCGAGCCGCGTCTCGCGCAGCACCTTCAGCGGCACGTTCTTCTGCTTGACCGCTTGCTCGCCAGTGAGACTCACCCCGAAGTTCAGGTCGATCCAGTGGTGGAGCTGTTGCGACACTGCGTCGCTCTCGAGCATCTCGCGGTGCGAGCGAACGAAGTCGTGCGCGTCCGCGCACCACGGCGGCAGCGCCAGGTCCTCCATCGCGTCCGCGCGGATGGACGCGAACACGCTCGGCTCGGTGTAGAACTCGGGGATGCACTCGTCCGGCGTCCAGTCGAACATCCGCGCCATACTCGACGGGTATTCCTTCGGCTGGAAGTTGGAGCGCACGACCTGCCGGAGCACCTGCATCGGCGTGCGGCGCGCCATGTAGATGTAGTACGTGATCTCGGACAAGCTGCGGCTCCCAGAGCGTCAAGACACTCGAGAGAGAGAGAGCAGAGAGCACTCGACTGCGAGGGCTGGCGCACCTCTCGGTGATGTGGTGCGGCACGGAGCTGTTCTCGTACGTCCGATCGAGTTGGTTGTCACCCTTGTTGAGGCGGAACTTGCTCCTGGTCAGGTCCCGCCAGCCGCCGCCGCGCGAGCGGAAGTCCGTGACCCACGGGAGGAACGGGTGGAACACGCCGTCGACCTGCACGCAGCGCCTCGTCACTCCTCCCACCTCCCTCCTCCCACCCAGAGCCGTGACGGACGCCGCTCTCGACGCACCATCCTGCGTCCAGCGGCGCTGTTGAGCACCATCAGGTACTCCAAGTTGCTCACGTCGCCGTCGCACCAGCGCTCCGTGATCGAGCGCGCGTCGAGCGACTGGACGGACCGGTACAGCCGATCGCTCGCGCCTGCTGACTTGTACGCTCGTGTCGAGCTGCTGCTGCCCCACTCGGACCTCGCGGCGATCGGCAGCGTGCCGAGCCGCACCCAGAGCGTGTCGGTCAGGAGAACGTCGCTGGGCGAGAAGCCGCCGCACGCGAGGCCGCGCTCGTGCAGGAACCGAACAATCCGGTGCAGCTGGTACACGAGGAAGCGCTTCTTGAGGTCCGCGAGCGCCAGCTCCTCGCCCTGCGCGGTTTCCCAGTCAACAGCCGTCGGTCGGTCGGTCGGTCGGTTCAGAGTCTCCGCCACCGACTACGCAACAGAAGCGCGCACCTGCGGCGGCACGTCGCCGTCGTCGTCGTGCAGCACGTGGCGGTTGTGCTTCAGCACGTCCAGCAGCGCGAACTTCTCGTACTCGAACACCGCGAAGACCGCGCTGCTGCCCGGCGCGTCGCACAGGCCGCGCAACGCGCTCAGGTGCGCGCTCGCGGCCGCCGCGCGGCCCGCGTGCAGCCGCCGCTGCGTCTCCGCCACGTCGTCAGCGTCACGCGGCTCGAAGCGCGGGATCGACGAGTACAAGCGGGCGAGGCGCGCGAGCGGCTCCCGCAGCTCGTGTGTAGGGACTTTCGCCTCTTTTGTCGACTCGGGCGACGCAAGCAACCGGAGCTCGTGCTGCAGCTGCGTCTCGAGTCCGCGTCTGCGCTTCGGAGCTTCCTGTGCGGCAGCTGATGGTACTGCTCCTGCTGCGGCTGGCAACTCTGCTGCGGCTTTGTCGTAGGGACTTGTGCCT
>JAASGM010000643.1:0-15418 GCA_023334215.1 Globisporangium cystogenes | reverse complement strand
ATCGTGCGCTGCGTCAACGACGACGACGTGCTCGCGGCGCTGCTCTCGACGAGCAGAGCGAGCGAGAAGTGCGCGTTCCGAGCTATCGTGCTTCAGTTCATGGAACTCTGCGTCCTTGAGGACAAACTCGAGCGCCTCTGCACCGCTGTCCGACTGGAAGCCTCGGTAGTGAGCATCATCGACGAGCTGAGCAGTGTACGCGGCTGGGACTCGCACGAGTACCCGTTCTGGCTCGCGTTCGAAGTCGAAAGCAGGCTCCAGATCCGACACGAGCAATTCGTCGTGGCGCGACACTTGATCAACGCGCCGGGCAGTGTCTGCCAGATGAACATGGGCCGCGGCAAGACGCGCGTCATCCTGCCGATGCTGTTCCTGTACTTCAGCCACCGCGCCGACCGCCTCGTGCGCGCTCACTTCCTCGCCCCGCTGCTCAGCGAGACGCGTCACTTCATGCACCAGAACCTGTCGGCGTGCACCACACTGCGGCTCAACTTCGTCGAGCTCCCGTTCCACCGCAACGTAGCGCTCACTGAGCAGCGCGTGACCATGATGCGCGACATCGTGGACGAAGCAAAGGCTTACGGGAAGTTCTTGGTGGTGGCTCCGGAGCATCGCGCGTCGCTCGAGCTGAAGGGCTTGGAGCTCCGGGCGTTTGGAAGCGAAGAGCACCTCGCCGTGGCCGAGACACTCGAAGATCTCCTTGATGACAAGCACTACATCGACGTGATGGACGAGTGCGACGCCGTGCTGAGCCATCGCTATCACCTCGTGTACGCTGTGGGCACGCCTCAGAAGCTCGAGAGCGGAGAGTGTCGCTGGAGTGCGGTCGAAGCGGTACTGTGTGTACTCAGCCACAGACTTCACAGCCTAGGTGGTCTTCTCGCGCGTCCTGGCGTGAGTTCCGAGTGTCTCGCGTACAAGGATCGCCGTGGTGCCTTCTCCGGTCTCCGCTTGAATTCGTCCGTAGAGGACAAGGCACGAGTGCGCAGTAAGCTCAAGCATCAGCTCGCGATCGATCTGATCATCTCGCCACCCGAAACCTTCAAGTGGATGCGGAGCGTCTCGACGGCCGTGCAAGGTTCACGCGACCGCCTCGTGCGCGCACTGACCGACCGTACCGTGACAATGGACGAAGCTCTCGGTAGTATTGCGAAGATCGTCAAAGGCTTCCGAGACCGACTTCTAGCGCTGCGCGGTCTGCTGGCGTTCGATGTACTCGAACACTGTTTGGAGAAGCGCCATCGTGTGGACTACGGACTCCCGGAGTCTGGTGCTCGCACGAAGCGCATCGCGATACCGTTCAAAGCTGCGGACGTCCCATCCGAGCGCTCGGAGTTTTCTCACCCGGACGTCGGCATCGCGTTCACTGTGCTGGCGTACTACCATGCCGGGCTGACGGAGTGTGAGCTGAAGGAGGCGCTCGGCAAGCTGCTTCTCCTCGGCACGTCCGACCAAGAGTCGGAGTACCAGCTCTGGTACCGCGGTGTCGGCGGTTCGAAAGAGCAGGATGACGAGCTGCCGTTCGAGGCGAACCAGCTCAGCATCACTGACACGCGGCAGTTCGCGCTACTCTTCCGAGTGTTCCGCTACTCGATGGACGCAGTCAACTTCTACGTCAACCAGTGCGTGTTCCCGAGCGACACGACGCAGTTCCCGAGTCGGCTCTCGCGCAGCGCGTGGAACCTCGCGGGCGGCGACTGGAACATCGGGTTCTCCGGCACGAATGACAACCACCGACTGCTGCCGCTCTCGGTGGTGCAGCGCGATCCGCAGCTTCCGTCGCTTTGCGGTACGAACGGACGGATGGTCAATTGCATTCTCCGCGTGAACCGAGGCTTCGAAGTCGTCGAGAGCACCGCGATGGCGACGTGGAAGGCGTTGCTCGACACAGTTGTCAGCAAGAACGCGCACGCGCTCATCGACACCGGAGCGCTGCTCGCCGGCGTGCTAAACAACGACGCCGCACTGTACCTGCTCGGACTCGACGGATTCGCCTTCGCTGGCGTGACGTACTACGACACGCGCAGACACTTGGACGGCTGGGTGGTGCTGGACGCCACGTCGAAGCAAGTCACGCCACTCGAGCAGTCTGCGATGCTCGAGAAGGACACGTTCGTGATCTTCGACGACGCGCGATCTCGCGGCTCGGACATGAAGCTGCTGCCGGACGCGGTCGCCGTGCTCACACTTGGGCCGAAGCTCACGAAGGATAAGTTCATGCAGGGAGCGGGACGCATGCGCCAGCTCGGCTGCAGCCAGACTTTGTGGCTCGTGAGCCACCACGAAGTCGCTCAGAGCATCATGCAAGCGTGCAGCAAGCAGCATGTTTCGATGGTGTCGACGGTGGACGTGCTCGCGTGGGTCATGGAGAACACTCGGGTCGAGTCGACGCTCGGACTCCTGGAGTGGTCGAGCAGCGGCCTCCACTTCGCGAAGGCGCAACAGGACGCGGACGCTGAGCTCGTGGACGAAGATTGGAGCCTCACGTCGCTCTACTGTGGCGCGTTCGCCCCCGAACGGATCAGCAACATCGTGCGCTCGAACATCCTCGCGCTGTTCCGCGAGCCACCGGAGGCGCTGGATGAACTGGTGCAAGAGATTTGTGAGCGAGGCATCACGTACGGCTACGACGAAGAGGTTCTCGTGGCGTCGCACAGCGAAGAGTGCGAGCGCGAGCTGCATGCAGAGGTCGTAAAGAACAAGATCAAGGAGGTCGAGTCGGAGAGCACGGAGGCGATTCCCGAGGTGCCGTGGGCCTTCCGTAAGCTCCAAGCTTGCGGCTCGGTGCACGAGCTCGCAGGCATCGTGGACGTGACGACGCTCAGTGCGTTCCTTC
Source organism: Globisporangium cystogenes (assembly GCA_023334215.1). Taxonomy (NCBI): domain Eukaryota; phylum Oomycota; class Peronosporomycetes; order Pythiales; family Pythiaceae; genus Globisporangium; species Globisporangium cystogenes. The sequence goes on along the minus strand of JAASGM010000643.1, from coordinate 12,582 downwards.
GTGATCGCGTGCTGCCGACAAGTTTCTCCAGTGTGGACTGGGACTCGGAGCTCGTGTTTGGCACGTCGAACTTCTTCACCACCGTCGATGCTCCAGCCTCGGAAACGCTCACAGAGTTCGTTCGTCTCGTCGACGTCGTGCTCGCCTTTGCTGACGGCACGAAGCTGTTGCTCTCGGAGTACGAGGCGGACCAAGTGCTGCAGCTGATGTGGACGTGGCGGATCAAACCCGCGTTCCGCTTCGTGAACCTGCCGTACGCGGTCGACGCGATCGAAGAGAAGAAAGCCGACGTCGGCTTCGGTCTAGCATCGCAGCTCCCGCCGCTGCAGCTGGCGCCAGCAGTGCGCCTGCAGCTCTACAACGGTGAAACGAAGTTCACGCGCCAGCAAGAGGAGCTCTTCTTGCCGGAGATCCGAAAGATGCTGCATACAGTGGAGCACCGAGAACGCACGATCCGAGAGTTTGTCAGCGCTCGGGGGAACGCGCTTCGCTGGCCACGCTCCCTCCTGTTTGAGATCTGCACGGAGCTGGACCAGGAGGAGGCGATGCTGAAGTAGGAATGAGAGACGCTGATGGCGCTGGTGAATCGCGAGCTGAACTCGAATACGACGGTCGGTGTCAGCTTCGCTGCTTCTCAGTCTTCGTTTTCAGTATCTGTCTGGAGCTGCTCATGCAAAGTGCAAACCAGTCGCAACGTATCGATCGTAGTTCGTAAACACAAGTCTGCGAGGCCCTTGGGCATGAGGCTGTTCTCGTTCCCGACGCTGAAGCCGAGCGTGTTGTCGTACGTTGACCGCAGGCCGCAAAGGCATTGTAGATGGCCATCGCGTGGGGAGTTTGCAGGATCGAGGAAATGCACCTCAGTGTGGAGAGAGAAACGTTGAAAGCGGACGAGTCCTCAACAGAGCCAACATTGAGTGTGACGACATTGCGGAGCTTCTGCTGCTGAGCTTGGCTAGCCTGGAGCTCCGATGCCACTTTTTCGGCGCTGGAGGCGGCACAACCTTCGAGGTATCTCCGATGTTAACTGTTATGGTCAAGCGCATCGAAGATCATCAGCTCGAGTCGCCATGTTGATAGCGTTCGCGAACTCTGTCGATCCGACAAAGAACAAGTGCTCGGAGCTGGGCATGGACAGCACAGCACGTTGCTCGACACATCGATGTGCTCCTCCAGTCCACTCGATTCATTTCACGACCGTTGCGCGAAAAGATCTAATCGGTGTGACCACATAGAAATCATGGACTACATTCAGGCACAACACCCTGTTCAATACAATTCGAAGCAGCATTTTTATCGAAACAAAGCCACACACCCTATTTCTTTTCTTAATCAGGGAAACAGATAGACTCACCCCCTAAAAGAACAAACTCCATCACCTGCGTCATCGGCGACACCTCATTCTCGCAGTCGCTTGCTCCTGCGCACGTGCTGCGCCGCCGTCAGCACCAAGCACCAAGCACCAAGCTCACCCGCAGCAGCAGCGATGGCGCGCCGGGCAGACGAGACGTCGCCGCTGCTGCCTTCCAAGCTGCAGGACGCCAGCGCGTCCCGCCCGCCGCCGCAGCTCACGCGGCGCGCGCTCTACGTCGTGCTGCCGCTCGCGGCGCTGGCGCTCGTGGCGCTTGGCTGGCTCTTCGCCGGCGCAAGCGACGACGACGACGACATCGGCGGCTCCGGCGCGAGCGACGCGGCGCTGCTGGCGCTGCTGCCGCCGTTCGCGGCACGCAGACACCCGATCGCCCCCAAGCTGCTGGACCCGGCGGCGCTCGGCCGCGCGGTGCCCACGAACGCCTTCTGGACGAACCTGCTCGTGGGCGACAGCCACGGCCTCAACGACGGCGGCGGCGAGGTGACGCTGAGCCCCTACACGGTGCGCAGCCTGCCCAAGCGCCTGGACGTGTCGTACGGCGACTCGCGCCGCGTCGCGACGAACGACAGCGTCACCGAGTACTTCCACGCGGACGTGAGCCTCACGGGCTACAGCCGCCGCGCGGCCGTGTCGACGGGCGGCGGTTTCGCGCTGCTGGGCGACGGCAACAGCACGTCGCGCAGCATCGCGGCGTTCGACCCACTCGCCGTGACGCTGCGCTACCACTTCGAGAACGAGACGGCGGCGCGCGCCGAGCACGTCTTCTCGGCGCTGCTCGTGCGCGGCTCGCCGTACGTCACGGTCGAGTACGCGCAGCTCATCCCCGTGCTCGAGCTCAATGGCAGCGTCGTGTCCGTGAACCGCAAGCCAGTGGTGGAGCAGAACGCCACGGACGCCGGCACGGCGCAGCAGTGGACTGCCAAGCGCTTCGAGCTCGACCTCCTCGTCTACGGCGCGGCGAGCGGCGCCGCGGTGCCGCAGAAGTGGCTCGTGTACTTTGCGCACGAGCGCACGCTGCAACTCCAGTTCGCGAACGAGAAGGACTACCGCGCGTACAACCTGCGCGGCGAGCTCACGACGCCCACGAACGTCCGCCTCGTGGACACGGACTTCTACACGGGCGCAGTTCGCGTCGCGGTCGTCCCGTCGGCCGACGCGGTTGCCGTGCTCGACGCCTCGGCGGGCGTGTACCCGGTGAGCGCGTCTGTGGGTGCGAGCGTGGACAACGGCAGCGCGTTCGTCACGTTTAACTGGACGACCAAGTCTCTCGACGCGTCCGCGGCATCGGCGACGCTGCTGATGCTCGCGAACCCGCACCACGCGGCGACGCTCAGTGAAGATGCGACGTCGACAGCCAAGGTGGTCGGCAAGCTCGGCCACCGCACGGTCAAGTCTAACATGACGGCGGTGCTCGGCAGCTCGTGGACGCTGGAGGAGCCGCTGCCAGGCATCGACTTTGACGCGCCGCAGCCGATCGCCAACCCCGAGTTCGTCGCAGCGATCAAGACGTCGCTCGCGAACGACTCGAACTACACGCCCGAGGCGCAGGACCCGTACTTCTTTGGCAAGGAGGTGGGGCGCCAGGCGCGGCTGGCGCTCATCGCGGACGCGATCGGCGACGCGGCGGCGCGCGACGCGCTGCTGGACGACCTGGAGCGCTGGCTCACGCCGTGGCTCGTGGGCTCGAACGACAACCACTTCGTGTACGACAGCGTCTGGGGCGGCCTCTGCTCCAAGAACGGGCTCAAGGGTATCTTCTGGATGACGGACTTCGGCAACGGCTGGTACAACGATCACGTGAGTGTGACTGGCGAATCGGGTGCTTGCGAGAGCGCGCGTGACGAGACTGCTGACTTGTGTCTCTGTGTCTCGGTGTTCTGCAGCACTTCCACTACGGCTACCTGCTGTACTCGATCGCGGTGGTGGCCAAGTTCCGCCCGAGCTTCGCCGCGACGCACAAGGCGCCGATCCTCGCGATCGCGCGCGACATTGCGAGCATCGACGCGAACGAGTACGTCTTCGGCGATGCTGCTGCTCTCCGTTGAACTGCTGCATGCGCGACGTTCCGATGCTTACGTTGCTCTGCATGGTGACCACAGCAAGTACTTCCCGTTCACGCGCCACTTCTCGTGGTTCGACGGCCACTCGTTCGCGAGCGGCGTGTACACGCTGGAGGGCGGCAAGTCGCAGGAGAGCGTGAGCGAAGCCATCAACGCGTACTACGGCGTGTACTTGCTGGGCAAGGCGCTGCAGATCCCGCAGGTGGAGCACACGGGCCACGTCCTGTTGGCGCTCGAGATCCGCGCGGCGAAGACATACTGGCAGATGCCCTCGGGCTCGTCCATCTACGAGGACGTGTTTGCGCAGAACAAGATGACGGGCCAGGTCGCGGCCACCAAGGTGTCGTACACGACGTGGTTCGGCCCCGAGATCGAGCACATGCACCTGATCAACATGATCCCGTTCACGCCGATCACGGAGGCGTTCATCGCGCCGGGGTACGTGCGCGAGGAGTACCCCGTGCTGCAGAAGCAGGCGTTCGACCGCGCGCTGGCGCCGATCGACGCGCGCTGGCGAGGATACGCGTACTTGGACCTGGCGATCGTCGACCCGGCGCGCGCGTGGACGCTGGTGAACGACCTCGACTTCTTCGACGACGGCAGCTCGCTCACCAACTCGCTCTACTGGATCGCGACTCGTCCAGTTGCGGCCACGAACGCGTCGTCGAACGCGTCGTCGTCGGTGGTGGTGTAGAGTGCCATCGTGTTGACTGTTGTGAGCGAGCAGAGGAGACGTACGCGGCATGTAGTAGGACGTTGCAGACCCGATCCGAAGAACGACAATTACTCCGTCTTCGCTTCTTCCTTCTTGCGCTGCTACTGAGAAGAGAGCAGCAACGTCGCAGTATTTGGTGGTCTCGAATCGAATTTAACAAATAAGTAAAGAGAAATTTCGAAAAAATGTTTTTATAAACAAAGTTTGTCACGGGGCGAGACCGAGAAGTCATCTTGAGCCATTGCAGCAAGCTCCAGCGTGTTGGACAGGTCGCCACCGACGATTTCCTGGGTGCTGAGAGGCTGGAGGGACACGAACTGCACCTCCTCCAGCAGCGGATCATCCGCTGACCCAGCTTCTGTCCTTGAAATGCTCGCAGATCCTGGACTTTGATCAGTTGGTCGTGCACCCAATTCATACTGCAGGTACCTGTCGCTGTCGGTCGGTTGTGTGACCGACTCGGAGTCTTTGGACTCTTCTTCGAGCAGAAGCGCGCACGGCTCGAACGCGTAGTCCAGCGAGTTGTCGATCGGTGCTTCAGACGATCGCGGTTCCTTCTCGTGCGCCAGGCTTGCGGGTTGCTCGACAGCCTCAGCAGTCAACCATACACTGTCGCCGGAGTGAAGCTCGACTGATTCTTGGACGTGTTGCACAGGATCGTCAAAAGAATGCGCTGTCAACTCGATCACGCCGTCTTCACCGCTTGTTGCCAACATGCGCTGCAAGTCGTTCAGCCGTCGACTGACCACCAAGTCAGCGACGGTGCGAAGCGCACTCAACGCCTGGCGGTACTCTCTCATGCCGAAGTCGCTCATTCGGTCGCACATGGTCGTCACCAAGTCACGCGCCTCGCGGAACTTGCGGTTCTTGTCCCACGGAGTCGAATCACGAGGAGAGACTGCACTTTCTTCGAAGGCAGCAACGGCGGGGTGGTTGACGTCGCCGAGGGTTCTTGCCGACGAGATCAGCCGCCGCTCTGGTAGTAGATGTACGGGTATCACTCGCTCAAGCCGCAGGCTCTTGCGGATAAAGAACACGTGACAACACGGGAGTAGGCGAGTGGACATGAAGAGGCACGAACACGTCCAGCTCGTCTTCTCCACGTGGTATACAGCGTCCGGCTCATCTCACTCATCACCGTCGTTCAGCGTGCTCTTGATGAAGTACACGTCCTCCAGCCCTTCGTAGAACTCGTACCGCGTCTTCGTGTTCGCGAACACGTACTGCGTGTAAATCTGCTCGGCTGCGTGTTGACTGACCATGTTCGCGAGCTGATTCATCTCTTCGTCATACACGGCGTTGCAAACGATACTGAGTTTGTTCACGCGTTGCTGGAAGTGTCGCTCTGCGAGGCTTTGGTAGTACATAATGGATGCAATGCACTCGTCCACGCTCGAGAACGGGTCGACGACTTCTTTGAGCTGCTTCCAGGATGCCTCCAATCTGTTGTTTGTATTGTTCCCCAACGTCACAGCGCTCTGGCGTGTGTAGGCACACCATAGATCGCGACAGGTATCCCAGTTGCGCTCGAAGTAGTCGTCGAACGCTTTGCACGACAAGACTTGAGACTCGATCGGACGCTCGACAGCAGCACCGGCTTCCTGTGGGTGTGAAGTGGGACTGGCCGGACCAGTCGGTCGTCTAATCAATTGCGAAGTACTTGACAGGATGGTGGAGTTGGTCGCACGACCGACTGGTGCACGCCCGACTTGGTCGATGCGCAGAAGCTCGCGCATGCAGCGGCGGTGCTTGCTGTATTCGCGCTCGCTCTTCGCGTAAACGAGAAGCTCCACCAGGCTACGGAGCCGCTCCTTCTTCCACGCCGATAGCCCGTACGCGTCCGACGCCAGCTCTTCTCGCAGCCACTTGATGACGCGAAACTAGCAGAGTAGAAGGCGTGCGCTCGACAGAGCCTCCGCCAGCACCGACATCTCAGTGAAGTCCTTGTCGATCACCACACACTGGATTTTCGTCCAGTCCGGGTTGTTGGTCTTGAATGTCTCCACAGCGGTCCGTAGAGTCTCCGCGCGCTCGTTCTGGATCACTGCATGCTGGACGTACTGGCCCTTCCTGAACACATCGTGCGCCATGAACGAAAACACCTTGTACTTCGAGGTGTTCGTTCCATGCGTTGCGTCGATCAGCAGCACCTAAAAAAATCGGGCAAACATCGACCTCATGTGGCGCGTCTGCAGAGTCACACAAGTTGCCACATTCTGCAAGCACATATCAACACGTATTAGGCTCGTAAATCCACTCGGCGAACATCAGAAGTAGAGAGAGAGACAAGTTCCTTGTCTTGTTGACGCTGCATGAAGGTGCGGCCGACGTTCCCGTCCTCCTCCTCACAAAAGTCCTTCATCCATGTCCGGAGGCGCTCAGCAGTAGTGCGATCACCTCGGTCTCGCTGCTTAAGGCGAGTGATGATCTCCGAGACGTCTCGTGCGTTCGGCTCAGCGCTGGAGTTGTCCAGGATGTACTTGTGGATCTTCGACCTCTTGGCACCAGACTTCCGCAGCAAGTCCACCGTCTCGAGAACTTCCTCGCTCAGCGCCATTCGTACGCTTGAGTACTGAGAATACGACGCTTTGAACAGAGTATGATTGTGCCGCAGGTCTGCCTTGGTCACGACGACAACGAAGCGTTCCTCGAGCTCCTTCCACTGCACGCACAGGTTGATCTGCGGAATCGAGTCAGTCGCACGTGTGCCGGATCGTGAGTCGTGTGCCCGATTAGCACACAGCAACGCACACAGTCTCTTCCTCTGTCTCCAAAGCCCACACGCAATACATATATCCCATACACACGCATACGCGCACAACCACACGCGTTCAACCACACACACACATACACCTTCGCGCCGCACTCCATCGGACGAAGTTCTTGGCGAGCGCGCACCCCTTTACCGCGATACTGGTAAACGCCGCCGTGCGTGCATATTACTGTCTTCGCGTACGCGCCCCACTCGGCAGGGATCGGGCGTGTGGTAGAGTTCGCTTCGTGGATCTGCTTGTTCCGCACGCTAACAGATGTCGTCGAGCGGAGGCGAAAATGCTACGCTCATAACCACTTGCACGCACTCAGAGTCCGTCAGTCCACCACACATTGTACCAGACACGCACAGAGAACAGCAAGCGCGTGTATGTCACGGGGCGAGGCTCCGTGACTAGCGTACACGTGCGCGTGAGGAAGCGAGGAGCACAGGCGGACCAGCCTGTGCAGTAGTGTGATTTTTCAACTCTGCTTTCATTGTTTTTATGGGGTTTTGAAACTAGTGAAGAAAGTAAGGGAATCTAAAGCTACTACCGACCACCCGTTGCAGAAATAGGTAGGAAGCCCTAGAGGTGTCCAAATAGGAACGTACCTAGCCGAAACTAGGAACGTACCTAAATGAGTGTGCACGGTGACCCCGTTACAAAGTTGATACCAAACAGCACGTTATAAACAAATCAGTCAAGCTTCATCTCCTCGATAGTCGCGGCGACGAAGGCGTCAAACCAGTGAGGAGGATACTGCGTATCCGTCCACGCAGAGACCCAGTCCGGCAAGTCGTTGCCGTCCTTGATCAGCGCGTTCACCAAGTCCTCCATCGACTTCTCTCTGGTGGTCGTCCACAGTACACCTTCACCCCAATAAAGTACGAAAGTCGACGCGAACTCAGTGGCGATCCGGCCTCTCTTGAAGAAACTGCAGAAGTCGAGGTTGCTCCTGCACGCTGAAGAGCTCCAGTTTGCCGAGCCGACAAGGAACAGCGAGCTGTCGATCAAACAAAACTGCGCGGCATAAGTGAGTGTTAATAACAGTTAATAACATAAATATTTAAAACAAGCAGTTACATACCTTTTCGTGCTGCATTTGGCTGAGAATGGGAGATTGTCGAATCTGGATATACTCCGACGTCAATGGGTGGAGCATCAGGAAGCCGATCACGCTGTCGATCTTGCAGCCCTCCTTGTGGTCCACGTGCAGTCGAATACGGACTTTTTGCTCGATAGCGATCCATAACTGACGAACCACCAAAATAAAAACGTTAAATACACATAATGAGCTGCATTCCAGATAATAAAATTCAGCACGCAATATAAAACGCACACGTACCGAGACAAGCGTCAGGATGTACATCGCGATGTCGATGGTGTCTTTCGCTGTGGCGAGGGCGTTGACGATGTCGGACGGTCCCATCCGAATGGGGTACCACAACGTGCGGATGTACGGGTCCTCGTACATGACGAACCCGATCGCACTCTGTTGACGAAGGTCCCGGCTCAGATTCCGGGGATCGACGCCGAGGAGCCGCGCAACAGCTGTTACAGCCATTGGCTCCTCCTGCCGGCCGTCGGTTCGCACAGTGGTACGAACGAGTCGCGTCGCGATGACGAGCGCCTCCGCGTATGGAATGTGGGTGTGCATTGCACGGCCGAATTGATAATGAACTGAACGATTGAGATTCGCGGCGGCAGCACCTTGTGCGCGCCATTTGCAAGGGGCGAGTGGCTCGCTCATATCTATTCAGTGGAATTAATAGTTTCAGACAACAATTTTTCTATTTGTATTGTTTCGTGGAAATACTTTAAAAAATTGATCCAATAATTTACTTGTATTTATTTATCTGTCTTATCTACGGATATGGTTTCACGGAAATACCAAAGTATTATATTGATGTGTGTGTTGCACGCAATGCCATATTCGCAAGATACGGCATTGTGTGCGACACACAGAACAAGTCTTCAAAACTTGTTCAAAACGATAGTCGAAACTGCTGGCATACGGTCTTTGACAGGGCTTTTCATACTGAAAGCAAACTTTTTGACAAGGGCAGTCATTTCTATGAAATTCCGAGCCAATCTCTATTGATAGGGGTTTGCATACTGAAGGCAAGTCGTTTGACAGGGCTGCGTACAGTCTCTCCGAACGCGACGTTGGTTGGTCCAGAACGGTGTCGACCACACTACAGATACAAATTAGGCAAGCCATCATTCTATGGAGATCGCTCGGCATCATGCGTACCATGTACGCAGTACCTACATGCGTTCGCATGGCCTCGCCGCTCCCCGAACGAGTTTCCGACTCGAAGCACCATCGCGAGCATCGCCACGCTCCCATGCTTCTTTTGGCTCCATTCGCGGAGGTGATCGCCATGAGATCGGAGAGAGTCAAAAGCGGACCTGGCGGGCATGTGTCCCTCATCAGTGATCGCCCGCACTCGCCGATTCGCTTCTTCCCTCGCAGACGCCATCGCCAGCTCGAGATGCGTCGCACCGCAACGCTGTTCGTGGTGCTGGCAGTTCTGGTGCTCGTGACGTCGTGCGTGGACGCCGCCAGCGCACAGTGGACTCCGCGCATCGTGACCAAAGGCAACAAGTTCTTCAACTCGGTCACAGGGCTCGAGTTCCGTCTCAAGGGGATCGCGTACTACCCGCGTCCGAACGCCGGCAAGCTCTCCAAGGTCGATAACTACGACTGGACGGTCGACGAGCATGAGAGCGTGTGGAAGCCCCACTTGGCGGTGCTCAAGGACCTCGGCGTGAACACCATTCGCCTGTACTCTGTCGATCCGACAAAGTCGCACGACAAGTTCATGTGCGCGTGCTCGGAGTTGGGCATCTACGTGCTCGTGGGCATGACAGCACCGTACGTTGTGTGGTCGTTTGTGTGTGCGAGACGTGGTCGACCCCTGCGCCTGGCATGGATGCTCACCCCCCGACTGCTCTGTGTTTGCTTCTGTCTCTCTCGCGCGCTCTTTCAGATGCAAGAACTGCGCGATCATCGACGCGCTGCCGCCAGCCTGCTACCCGAGCGAGCTCTTCGCGCGCGCACAGATGGTGTACAACGCCTTCGCGGTATACGACAACACGCTCGGCTTCAGCGTCGGCAACGAGAACAACCTCCAGAAGCTCACGGGGAACAAGGACGGCACGACCACCGCGCCGTGCGTGAAGGCGTTCCTTCGGGACGTGCGAAGCTACGCCTCGAGCTGCGCCGCCAGCCTCCGCACGGTGCCCATCGGTTTGGACATCGCCGACGTCCAGCCGCGTGGCCAGTGGATCCAGTACTACGACTGCAGCGTCGACAACGACGAGCACTCTCGTGCCGAATGGTACGATATCTTCACTGAAGGTTGCGTGTGAGCGCTGCTAACCCATTGACTCGTTTCCAGGATCGGCTTCAACCCTTACGTCGAGTGCGACCCGAAGGCGCACACCAAGTACTCGCAGTCCGACGGGCTCCGAGAACTCATGCGCGAGTACGAGCAGGTCGGGTACGCTCGGCCGCTCATGTTCGGCGAGTTCGGTTGCAACCTCGGCGAGAACACGATCGAGGGCTTCGAGGCGCAGCGCCAGTTCTATGACGTACGTCCACGCTTCGAGGGATGAGGTTGCGTGACGGCGCAGAGGACGTTGGTCGACTCACTTGTTCGCGTGTAACTCCAGGCAAAGTGGATGAACGAAGAGAAGGAGATGACGGACCGCATCGTCGGCGGCAACGTCTTCGAGTTCTCCACTGAGCGCATCCACCTCGACAAAGAGAGTGCGTTCGTCATCCGGTGTACTTGAAAGATGAGGGTTGACGAGCGCATCAGGGGCTAACGAGTTGCGTGCGGTCTCTCGTGGTGCAGATAACTCGAACAAGCGGGGCCACGGCAAGTACGGCGTCGGGTACTTCGAACCGGAGAACTGCGACCACTTCAAGGTCCCGTGCAAGTTCACGCTGTACCCGGAGTTCGACAACCTCAAGCTCGCGTACACGACGACTGCCAACGCGACGGTCAACATGACGGCGTACACGCCCAAGACCTCCAAGATCCTCAAGTGTCCCAAGAACATCGACGCGAAGCTGCAGCCGACGCCGGTCATCAACTACCTCAAGTGCTCCGTGCGGCAGCCCGTGTGCGACGGCGCCAAGGCGAACGCGTTCCAGAAGGACGCGTCGCTCGTGGTGCCGATGGGTACGAAGAAGAAGCCTTCCAACAAAGCTGGCAGACCGAAGAAGGAGCCCACGCAGATGGCCACGAGTGCTGCTGCGTCCTCTCGCAGCCCAACAGCAGCAGCCGCAGCACTCGTGAGTCTTCTCACTGTGCTGTGGATAGTGGTCTAAGTCAACGCATCTCAACTTGTTCATTGTTCATACTTGTCGTTCATACGGAAGGTGCCGCGCATCCTCGAACGACTGGGGCTCACACTGCGCTTCAGGTACTGGCAGAGCACGCTACCAGTCTTGTGTCGGATTTTCACTGTGTGCTTGGCTCGGGTTCACGCACTCTTTGGCTTGTTCTCGACGCCGCTGCATGGTACTGCTGGCCTCTGCCGAATGTTTCGCTCCGTCTCTTCGTGTCTCCGCCAGCGGCTCGTGGCACCCGACATGTTGCAAGTTCGAGGTACGTCATCACAGCAAGACAAAGAGGTGAGCAGTGTGTTTAGTATGTGCGCGGGTCAGTAAGCGGTGGAGGTGGAGTGCAGCTTCACCTTCGAGACGCGCTTCTAGTCCGCAACAAAACTGCAGGAAAGCGGCAGTCAGGTGAAGCTCAAAGTTCTCGAGGCGGACCAGGAGAAGTTCAACTCGGTTCACTTCGCGTGACAGCAGGCGCTTGCGAATAGGTTCACGGTGCTCTTTACAGGGGGTGACGTGAATCTGGTCCTCTACACCAACCGAGCTCTCGTGATCGTTCCTCATCCACCGAGCAAACGCAGCTTCAGCAAACCCGCATCGTCGAGCTCATCAGTATTGCAGTTTGGCACCCCTCGCCATATCTTCTGGTCGGTGGGTCCCTCTTTCCCTCGACTACGGACAACACGGCCTTCGGCCAGCCAGACACCGGGACTGTGCCCCGGAGTGGGAGTTCGCTCTCTCGGTTCGATCTCCACCACTGGAAGGGATCCAGCACGCTCGCTCTCGAGGCGGACGATGCCGGAGTCTTCTGCGACGGCATCGGGGGGACTGCCGATGATTTCAGATCATAGACATATTGCAGCCGAGAAGCCTGCGGGTCAGTGATCGTCGAACTGGGGGCGAGCTTGCTCAGCGTTGTTGTTGGATCTTACCTGCTTGTGTGTCATAGGGCAGTACTCCATTGGATCAATTCGACGGCGCCTTGTGATCATCTGTAGGCCGCCACACCACGGGCGCTCCTTGACGATATCAGTCTTGGTCTCCGCTGAGCTTGAAGAGCGCGGCGAGACGACGACTTGGAGTCCGCGGCAGCAGTGACATGCAGATGACAAGTCGACTTGCTTGACAACTGGGTTGAACTGACATGCAATTTCTCAGTGTTCCGATGCAATTGACTCTTGGTGCACCAGCATGGCGGAGCATTCGCGACGAGCGTCTCCCGCTGGTCCTGCTCCGCCGTGCGCTCGGTCGTGCTTGAACGAGAGCCCCATCGCAGTCACTTGAACTTGATCAGTTCCGACCCGGTATTTCTTTGCTTGACTTGACCT
>JAASGM010000642.1:0-15426 GCA_023334215.1 Globisporangium cystogenes | reverse complement strand
CGCGGCAGCACGCGCACGTGCAGCGTCTTCTTGAGCACGAGTGCGAACAGGCGCTGCGCCTCCGCCAGCTCGCGCGCCGACGCCAGCGTCACGACGTCGCCCTCGTCGTCCGTGTACACGAACGCGACGCTGCGCGGCGCCTGCGGGAACGTGGCGGCCACGAGCGCGTTCAGCGCCTCGAAGCTCAGCGGCTGGGGGTCCAGCGCCACGCGCCGCGTCTCGTCCGCGAAGCTGAGCTTCACTGCGGTCGCCATCTTCTACAGGTGACTGGAAGGCTGTGCTGCTGGAGGCAGGTGCTTGCAGGGAGAGAGTGGAGGCTTGTGCGCTGGAAGGCGAGTTCGCGAATGACGCAGGCACCAAGTAGAAGAAGTTGGTGGAGTCTCCCAGCTGGGAGCCTCATGAGCGATCATGATGGTTGATCACCATCGCCATCGTCGCGGCAGTTGGGAAGCACCAGGCGTGCGACAGGTGGCCGAGCAGCTCATGAAGAGAGCTGCGTCGCCTTCCTTGCTCGCATGTCAGGTGGCGGTCATTCTCATGCGTGTCAAACGAAATGACTTGGGATTTGTATGCAACGTCCACAGCCGAAATAGCCGCAATGCTGCGCGTGCTGAGCGTGCACGACGCGCGCGAGTGGCTGCTGCCGCTGCCGCGAGGTGCGCAGGAGATCCGCGTGGCCGACGTGAAGCGTCTCGTGCGCGAACAGCAGCAGCAGGCGGCGGCGGCCGCCGGCGCGTCCCATGACGACGCAGCCGAGAGCGCGAGCGACACCTTCGTGGTCTTCCGCGGCCGCTTCCTCGCCGACGTCGACGTCGTCGACCTGAACGCGCTCACGGCCGCCGACTTCCTCGTCCTCGCGCACGAGTCGCCGCCGCCGACGGACGACAGCGACGGCGCAGACGACGATACACAGGAACAGAATGAGCTGGAGCAGCAGCTCGCAGTCATGGGCTTCGACCCTGTGCGCGTGCGAGCTGCCGTGCGCCGCTCGGGCGGCGACCTGGCGACCGCGATCGCGCTGCTCACGGGCGACGCGGAGGTGCCGCTCATGGTCGCCGCCAGAGCGAACGTCGCGCGCCGGCACACGCGGCGGCTGCGCGTGCTGCAGCCGGCGCTGGACGAGCTGGAGGCGCTGCAGATGCGGCAGGCGGCGGCGGCCGACGGCTTCGGCGCGGTCATGCGGCTCAAGCAGTTCGCGCCGACCGCCGCGCTCGAGCAGCTCAACGCGCACCCGGCGGCGGCGGTGGCGTTCTGGCGGCTGCCGCTCGAGCGCGCGGGCGGCGCGCTGGACGCGGAGCCCCCGGCGGAGCCGCTGGCCGCGGTGGCAGCTGCTGCTGCTGGTGGCGAAGAGGACGCCGACGTCGTCGACAGAGTGCGTGGCGCTTGCTCCTCCGTTCGTATCTGCGAGTGTTTCTTCTCATGAGCAACTGCGTGCAGCTCGCGTCCATGGGCTTCGAGCGCGACCTCGCGGCCGCCGTGTACGAGTCCTGCGGGCGGCGCGAGGAAGCGGCGCTCAACGCGCTCTGCGAGATGCTGCAGTGAAGCGAGTGCGTGGGTGTTGCTTAAATATGGATCGTTTGCTTAAATATGGAAGCACGCGCACGAGTGTGTGCGTGTCAGCGCTGCAGGCGGCTGCGCTTCGACGGCGACTGCTGCGCCGCGCGCTCGTCGGGACACATGCGCCGCTCCTCGTCCAGCAGCTCCAGGAGGCGCTTCCCCTTGTACGCGCGCGCGCTCGCCGGACGCGCGGCCCCGTCGCTCGAGTCGCTCGCGTATCCGCTGGCGCCGTCGCCGTCGCCGTCGCCGTCGACATGGCGCTTCCTGCGGAGCTCTTCGCTCTGGCAGCGCACGCGCGCAGGCGGCGAGGCGCTCGGCGCGCGCGGGTCGATGGGCGGCGGGCAGAACGACGCGGCCGCGGCGAGAAGCGACGCGTTGCTGAGCCGCCGCACGCCGCTGTTGCTGTTGCTGGTGCTGTTGCTGGTGCTGCTGTGGAGGTCGTGGCGACGCGGGCTGATGTTCGCGGCGCTCTGCAGCACGCGGCGGTGCAGCTTCTGCGTGGGCGTGCGGGGCTTGCGCGACTCGAGCGCCTCGCTCCGCAGGCGGCGCGGGCAGGCGGCGGCCACGGGCAGCGGCCGCGCGATGGGCAGCAGACTCATGTTCATCTGCACGAAGCTCCAGGCGGCGGCCGGCGGCGCGTCGGCGGCGTCCATCGCGGCTTCTTGGGGGTCTCGAGGTTCGCGAGGAGCTCCTCGGAGCATCAGAAGAAGGAAAATGGCTCGAGAAGCGGGCGGAGAGGGAGGTTGGGAGGCTGCTGGCGGGTCGGTGCCGCCCAGGAAGGGATCTTCGCTCTGCTTTGAGCGGCGGCGGTGGCTGCGCGGCTGCGTGCGCTCAGGACGGTCTAAAAACGCTCTCGGCGCTTTTGCCAGAGCGCTCGCTCTCGCTTGACACATCCGCCGCCGACAGCAGACAGCAGCAGCAGCGGCGGCGGCTCCGAGCCTGAGCCCAGAGCCTGAGCCTAACAGCATGAGCGACGCGGACGAGATCGAAGCGGCGGCGGATCGCTACGAGCACCTGGCGCTCGAAGGCGGCGGCGGCGACGACACCGAGCGGCAGGCGAGAGACGGCGACGAGTCGGGACGCGACGCCGCGAGCGACAGAGACGCCTCGGAGCGCACGAGCAGCAGCAGCAGCAACGAGCGCGAAGAAGACGCGGCGCCGCCACTGGCGATGGGAGGCGACTTCGCGAGAGACGCCGAGCGCCTCAGCTGCGTGTCGCTCGGAGACTGGTCCACGGCGCGGGCGGCGGAGCCCCCAGTCGACATCCTGCGGCCGACAGAGCACGGCTGCGCCTGCGCTGCGTCGCCGCCGATCGCCATGCTGAGTGCGCCGCCGAGAGGTTCACAGCCGCCAGCACTCGAGCGCTTCACGCCTGCAGACACGACGCACGGCAGCCACACGCTCTCGTCGACGCCACTCGCGCCGGACGACGCGTCGCCCACGTGCGGCAGCGCAGCGTGTCGCGAGCACGCCAAGTGGAAGGACGCGCGCATCCGCGAGCTGCAGCGCGCGCTCGACCACATGGTGGACGCGATGGCCATCCAGCAGCGCGACCTGGCGGCGCAGAGCGCCTTCCTCGCGCGCCAGTCGGAGCAGTGCATGCGCCTCGCGGCGACGCTCCAGCACGAGAAGCTCGCGCTGCAGATTGAACGCGAGCGCGAACGAGCGCAGCGCGCCGCGCGAGGCGGCGGGACGCCCACTGGAGCTGCTGCTGCTGCTGGTTCGCACCCGTCGACGCCGTCGTCGCGCCGCTCGACACCGAGAGCCGGCGCGTCCGCCAAGAAGCTCAAGAGCGTGCTGTCGACGCTCGCAGGCGTGTCACCACGCGGCGGCGAGCGGCGAAGTCCCTCGGCTGCTGTCGACGCGCGCTCGTCATCGTGGAGGGCGTCCAGTCGCTCGGCGAGCGAGTCGAAGCTCGCGCCAGTGGCGATTCCGCTGTCCGACCCGCTGGTTCGCGCGGCGGACGACAGCAACTTGGCGGCGACGATGGCGGAGGAGCGGCGCTCGCTGGCGGCGCTCGAGGTGCGCGCGACGCTGCCGGAGGCTCCCGTGACCCCAGCGGGTGTCGCGATGGCGGCGAAGAGCCAGGCGGCGGCGGCGGCGCTGAGCGACGTGAGCCTGCAGGACAGTCCGGTGCGCGTCGGCAGCCGCTCGGCGACGAACGACATGGCGGCGGTCGTGGTGGCAGCCGCTACGAGCAGCACCGCCACGAGCTCCGCAGGCTCAGGCAGTAGCAAGAAGGCGTCGCTCGGCGAGCGCTTCCGCAACTTGCGCTGGAAGTGACACGATAGGATCCAGAAGCTTCGAGCGCCCGATCTTCTCGTTGTTCGTGCACTGCGACGCGTGCTCGCGAGTCGCGGGCTTCTCGACGTCGCGCCGTTCGGCCGCGTACCACACCTCCGCGATCGTCGACGCGATAGATCCAGATGCAGCGCGCATTGTCTGGTTGTTGAAGTTGGCATACAAACGCCAAGTAATCCCCTGTCGCAGACAATCGCACGATCATATCCGTAATTATGTCTTTCTTCCACATTGATTCAAAGTGGCGATACAAAACTGTGCCGTATCTGAAAGCTCACTTGTGAATAAGCACCGAAGCTCACACGTCGTCGATCGCTCGCTCGCTCACTCGCTCCTTCCTTCAAGCGCCAAGCTCCCTCGCCCCCCCCCCCTCACAACCACAACAACCTCCGCACTCACAGCAATCACCATGGCGGACATCGGCGCGATCATCAACCTCGTCAACAGCTTCGCGCTCGCGTACTCGTTCGAGGACGCCGAGCGCTCGGCCAAGGCGCTGCTCGCGCTCTTCGCGGACGACGCGACGTTCGCCGAGGAGCTCGTGGGCGAGTGCGTCGGCAAAACCGCGATCGAGGAGGCGCTGCTCGAGCTCGCGGGGCTCACGTTCCTCGCCGACACGCGCCACCTGCCGAGCGGCCACGTCGTGGAGCTCGCGGACGCCGAGCACGCGCAGGTCACGTCGTCCACCGTCGTGTTCTGGAAGTGCGTGCCCGTGATGATCGTCAAGTGGACCGACGCCGTCGTCAAGCGCGACGGCAAGTGGCTCTTCCAGGCGCGGCGGGCCGAGGCCGTGCAGAAGAACCTCGAGATGATCGGCGAGATGCAGCTGCGCGGCAAGAAGCAGTACGCGCAGACGGAGGAGTAGGCGGCGCACTGCTCGCCCCCTCAGGACCTCACGATGCCGATGAGAGAAGAGAGAAACGATACGCGAGAGTGTGGGGGAGACACCTGGCTCCCCCTCTCCCTACATACACGCACATACATGCTTACTATCTCGTGTTCATGCGCTCTCATCGCTTGTCGCGTGACACCCCAAGCGTCGCTCCACCAGACAACGCGTCATCCTCACTTGCGATGGGCGGCGCAGTGTCGGAGCTGCGCCACGGCATCCACGCGCACGTCGCCATCGCCGCGCACTACCCGACGTTCCTCGAGCCGCTGCTCGTGGTCGTGCAGTTCTTCCTGCGCACAGCGGAGACCGGCGAAGGCGCCGACCCGGACCGCCCCGTGGACGCGCTCCCCATGGACGTCGTGATCGCCGACAAGCGCGTGTTCGAGGAGGCGTCGACCGAGGTCGAGCTGCTCGTGGAGAACCCGCACGTGATGCGCACGCTACTGCGCGCCGTCGAGACCCACCGGGAGCTCGCGCTCGCGCCGGACCTCGACCCGCTCAAGCGCTGGTACGACCCGCCGTGGCGCAAGGACAAGCCCATGCCGCGCTTCCTCGAGATCGCGCCGCACGACGTCCCGCGCTTTCAGGTCGCCGTGCTGCGGTGCGTGACGGCGTTCGTCATCGCGGTGAGCGGGGGTGTTCGAGGGATGTTGAAGTTGTCACGTGCGACTAGCGCAGCACGAGCATCCGCTGCCTGCGGCTCCTGATGTTCTGCGCGGACGCGCGCCGCTTGCTCGAGGAGCTCAACGGGCCCGAGGTCCTCAACCGCGCCGTGCTCGAGAACGCGCTCGACGACTTCGTGCGCAACGACGTCAAGGCCATCTTCTCGGCCGTGTACGGCGGCGAGAACGCCGTGCGCCGCATCGCCATCGCCGACGCGCAGGTCGTCGTCGAGATGATGAAGGAGAACCTCGAGAGCGCGATCGTGCAGCTCGCCGGCGCGCGCCGCCTCTGCCACCTGCTCTTGGCGGCGAACGCGGTCCTCTACTCGCCTCTCGCGCCACCACCACCACCACCACCAGTAGAAGCAGCAGCAGGGACAATGAGCAGCTCCGACGGCGCCCCGATGCCAGTCGAGTCGGATGCGGTGGCTGCTGCTACTGCGGTGGCGGCGCCGCTCTTCCGCGATCTCGACACCTTCGGCGCCGTCGAGCTGGTTACCAGCGCACTGCGGCGCTTCGACGTGGATCGGTACCTGAGCCTCTACGTCCACATCGCGCGCTTCGTCTCGTTCGTCGCCGTGGCAGGCGAGTGAAGTGCCTGCAGCCTCGTACACCTGCTCGACCTGGAACGGAGGGCTGACGCTCGCCGCTCTCGCTTGCTTGTCGGCTCAGAGCACAACACGAAGATCGCGGGACAACACGGCGCCGTCGAAGGCGCCATCGACCTGCTCTTCAAGGCGCGCGCGATGCAGCGCGAGAAGAAGCAGGTGGAGCGCGACGAGGCCGCGCGCCAGAAGAAGCTGCTCGCGTCCACGAACGCCGACTGGAACAGCATCCTCGAGCCCGACAAGAAGCGCGCAGCGACGCCGCCGCCACTGGCCATGGCGGACGGCGCCGACGCGGTCTCGAGCCTGGCGTCGCTCGCCGTCGTCGACTTCACCCCGACCGAAGTCGGGCAGCTCGCGCTCTGGGCGCTCGACCTGCTCGCGACGCTCGACTTCAACGTCTCGCAGATGAAGCTGCACCGCCTCAAGTACCTGCTCGAGGAGATCCGGCTCGACCCGGACGGCCGCGAGCTCGGCGAGGCGCTCATCGTCACGCGGCGACTGCGGCTCATCCGCTGGGACCAGGTCGGCCTTCCGCCGGAGACGGCGAACGCCAAGCGGAAGCGCGGGAGCGGCGATGCGCTGGCGACGGGGAACACCTAGCAGCAGACACGCAGGGAGCACACGACACGAACGCGAAACACGCAACGCTCGTGTTGAACGCGCTCATATCAACGCACAACGTACGGGTGGCGGTGGCGGAGCAGCGTCGCTCTTCCGCGTCTACGACGACAGCGCCGAGACCGACGCGAGCAGCTCCTTGTCGGCGCTCGTGAGCTCCGGGAGCACCGCCTGCAGCAGGTCGCCGTTGCTCACGAGGAGCTGCAGCGCCTGCGGGATCGTCTCCTGCGCACGAACACAGTCAGCCATCTGCGTCGCTCGTTCTTCTCTCTGTCAACCGAGCAGCCGACCAAAAACGTACCTTGAGCTCGACGTCGTTGAGCGGGTCGAAGTGCGCCTCGAACTCGTCCTCCGTCTCCTCGAAGTCGTTGTTCACACCCTCCGCCGCACCTGCCGCGCTGTCCAGGCGGTCCGACAGGAGCTCGAATTGCTCTGCCGCCACCACCGTTGCGTCACGACACCGTCAGCACACCACGCATACGCGAACCCCACGACCACGTCAGCCACCAGCCACGCACCGGACGGAGCGAAGATCGAGGACGACGCGCCGCCAGCCGGCACCGCCGCCGCGTCGCCGTCGTCGTCGTCGTCGTCCGAGAGCTCGTCGTCGTCCGAGGACTCCCACTCCTCCTCCTCGTCGCTGAGCTGCGCGAGCGTCTTGGCGATCACGACGAAGAACTTGGTCGGGAAGTGCACGGTCACGTGCTGCTTCTGGCTCGCCGCCGGCGCGTTCTTGGCGCGCGAGCGCGTGCGGATCCCCGCGGCGCCGGCGTCCGCCGCCACGGACGCGTCCACCTCGCTGCCCACGACGGTGATCTGGTTGATGCGCGGGTCGTTCCACGCCGCGACCTGGAGCAGCGCGCTCGTCGTGACCTTGATGCAGTAGAGCCCGTAGAACTCCGACTGCTTCTCGATCCACGTGCTGAACACGAACACGAGCATGTTGGGCGCCGCGGAGCCCGCCGGCGCCGGCAGCTGCTCGAGCACGTTCAGGATCTCCCGCCCGTGCGAGTGCACGAGGCGTGCGAACACGAGGCAGAGCGACTGCACGAGCGACGGCAGCTCGGCGGTCGCCAGGCGCGCGCTCACGGCCGTGAGGATCGACTGCACCGTCGCGCCAGGCAGCGCCGCGCCGAGCTTGAGCAGCAGCTGCGTGATCAGGCCGCCCACGCAGATCGCGCACGAGTCGTGCAGCGTCGGCGCCAGCAGCTTGGCCGCGACGCCCATCGTCGCGTCGATGCCGTTGCTGCCGCTCGCGCTCTTGTACGCCGCGAGCGGCTCGACGGCGAACATCACGAGCCACTTGAGGCACTCGGCACCCGAGTTGAGTACCTTCTCGTCCTCCACGGCGTGCAGGATCTCCACGAGCGGCTCGAAGACGAGCTGGATCACCTGCGCGCCGATCTGGCGCGTCACCGCGTCCTCGCCGCTGTGGCTCGACGTCGTGCTCGACACGAATGAGTGGCGCAGCAGCGTCTTGAGGATCGTGATCGCGCTGCCGGCCGTGTTGACGCCGTTGCCCGCCGCGTCCAGGTCCTCGCGGCTCTGCAGCAGCATGCTGCGCAGCACCGGCAGCACCTGCTCGTGGAGCTTGGCCACGATCTCGAGGTTGTCGAGCTCGAGCAGCGCGCCGAACGCGCCGTCGATGAGCTCCGCGATGAGCGGGTCGTTGAGGTTCTGGCCCCAGTGGTGCAGGAAGCAGCCCACGGCCGCGTTCGCCGTCTCGAGGTTCAGCGCCTCGGCGTCCTGCAGCACGACCACGAGCGTCTCGAGCACGATGTGCAGCGTCTCCTCGGTCGCGAGCTGCGCCAGGTGGATGAGGCGCGCGACGATCACGGCGCCAGCCTCGCGCACCTGCGCCTTCGCGGCGTCCTGCTTGATGATCGCGCCGATCGCGCGGCACGCGTACATGCGCACGGGGAGCACCTGGCTCTGCTCGAGGCCCGAGATCGCCACCTGCAGGAACGCGCCGAGCATCTCCTGGCTCATGCCCTTCGCGAGGCGGCTGGCGCACCAGAGCGCGCGCGCGCGCAGGTAGATCTCCTGGTTCGGCGCGTTCATGACCTGGAAGAGCGTCTGCAGGAACGCGCCGAGGTCCAGCAGCTGGGCCACCTCGGCAGCGTTCTTGCTGAGCGCTGCGAGTGTCGGCGCCGCCAGACTGCCGACGACGAGCAGCGCGGCCTCCTGGAGGCGCCAGTTGCTGCCGCTCGCGGCGTTCAGGCGCTTCTGCGCGGCGTCGAGCGCCGCGACCACAGCCTTGCGGCCGAGCACGGCCTCCAGCTCGCCCAGCAAGTCCACCGCGGCGTTGCGCACGTTGTACGAGAGGCTGTCGTCGTCCTCGTCCGCGACGTACTTGTTCGGGTCGTCCGCCCACGTGTCCATCTGGTGCGCCGTGATCTGCATGTACCCGATCGCGACGAACACGAAGTCCGCGAGGCCCGAGAGCACGAGCTGGCGCGTCTTCTTGGTCGGCGCGTGCACCGTGCCGCGCAGGAACTCGAGCGCCGCGACGACCATGGCGCTGTGGCCGATGAGCGCGCCGTCGCTGTCGCTGTCGTAGCCGTCGGCCTCCTCCGCCGCGTTCTGCACCACGTCGCGCTCGAAGACGTCGACGCCGCGGACGAGCAGCGCGTAGACCTGCGGCATGATCTGCGGGAGCACGTCGGCCATGTCCTTCGGCCACTCCTTGACGAAGCTCGTGAGCGTCGAGAGGATCTGGATCTTGACCGCGTAGTCCTTGACGACCTGCGCGGGCGCCGCGAGCTGCGCAAGGAAGAGCGTGATCCACTCGGCGATGTTGCCGTGCAGCAGCTGCCGCGCCGAGTCGTTCCCGACCTGCGCCTCCATGCCGACCATGAGCAGGTTGCTCTGCACGATGCGCACGATGCGGCTGCGGATGCCCGCCGGGAACTCGTCGGCCGCCACGTACACGCGCTGGAGGTGCGGGAAGACGAGCGCGACGAGGTCGCAGCAGCTGTCGCTCGAGAAGTGGCCGCCCGCGAGCGAGAGGAAGCGGATGGCGAATTCGATGCGCAGCTTGTCCTGTCCGGCGATCAGCTGCAGCACCACGGGCAGGATCTCGGGCCATTGGTCAGGCCAGTCGCGCTCGAAGATCGCCGTGATCACGAGGCAGAGCGCGGTCTGCAGCTTGCTCTCGGCGAAGAGCTCCAGGCGCTGCTGTAGCGCCGCCACGAGCGCGTGCTTCACCTGGCGCTTCTCGTCGTCGTGCACGACGTAGTGGCCATCGCTGGCGGCAGTGACGACACTGTCGTCGTCGTCGGCCGCGACGCCGCCCGCCACCCAATAGGCGTTCACGAGCTTCTTGAGCAGCAGGCACGCGAGCTGCTTCTGCGCCGCGCTCGGCTCCGGCGCGAAGAGCAGCTCGCAGAGCTGCAGTGCGAAGCCCGGTGCGCGCAGCAGCGCTGTGAGCTGCGCCTCGCACTCGGCCTGCACCTCGCGCGCGGGCGAGAGGCTGCCGTCGAGCAGCTGCGTCAGCTGCTGGCTCATGGTGGCGCTGCTGGAGGTGGTGGAAGGGAGGGGAGTGGAAGGGAGGTGGTCGTGAAAAATGGCTCGACACGGGATTAATGCGCGTAGATCTTGATTTCAATAAGAAGTAGTGCAAACAAAGTGCGCAGGTAGTGACAAATGTCCGGCTCGACTTTATCCTTATAAAATCGAGTATATGAGTCCAACAGCAGCCAACTTCAGTTTCGTTTCACATGTGTGACGAGGGGCTCACCTCATTGGACACCACTCAACTTGCGTCTGTATCTCCACGCGCGACCACCACAAAGCAGTCATGAGCGGCGAGAACGTCGTGCGGCTGCGCGTGACGCGCGACGACGCCGACGCCGCTCTGTCGCCGCACCCTTCGCCTGGCGCGCACCTGCTGCAGCAGCCGTCGTCGCCCGTCGCCAGCGCGCTGCTGGCGTCGCCGCGCCAGTTCGCGCCGCCCGCACGACCGCGCATGGTGTTCGCCACGCCGCCGCTGCGCCTCGAGACGAGCGGCTCGGCGCTGCAGCTTCCGCCGCTCAACCAGTGGGAGGCGTCGCCTGCTGCCAGCCGCCGCAGCCTCTCGGAGACCAGTGAGCTGCTGCCGAGCAGTGCGGCACCGTCCCCAGGTGCGCGCCCGCAGCGCTCCTCGTACCGCGCCGCCTCTCGCTCGTCGTGGCGCGGCCCCGCGCACGAGGCGGTGCAGGCCGCGCCCTGCATCCTCATCGCGACGCTGCTCAACCTCATGATCTGCGTGCCGTTCGGGCTCTCGTTCTTCCCGGTCGAGTGGCAGGACATGCCCGTGCCGCGCGCGCTCGGCATCCAGATGTTCCTGCTCACGACTGCGATCTGCCAGTTCGTGTTCGTCGCCAAGAGCTCCTTTGACGGCGCCATCGGCATGATGATGGTCGAGAACGTGCCGTTCATGCACACGCTCTCGCTCGCGATCATCCACGAGCTCGGCGCCGCGAACCCGCAGGTCATGCCGACGATCATGGTCACCTACGCGCTCTCATCGGTCGTCGTCGGCGTGCTCTTCTTCGTGCTTGGCTACTTCAAGCTCGGCAACATCATCTACATGTTCCCCAAGCACATCATCGTCGGCGCGATTGGCGGTATCGGCGCCTTCGTGCTCCAGAACGGCGTCGAGAACGCCACGGGCCACGCGTTCGAGTGGACATGGGCGGGAGTCGCGTCGCTCTTCGACGCGCAGATCGTGTGGCTCTGGGTGAGCTCGGCGCTGCTTGCGCTCTCGCTCTCGGTGCTCGCGCGCTGGTTCCGGTCACCGCTCTTCCCGCCGCTCTTCTTCGTCTCGATCCCGCCGCTGTTCTACGTCGTGCTCGCGCTGCTGCGCGTCGACCCGGAGACGGCGCGCGCGCACGGCTGGTTCTTCGACCGCGCGCCGAACGTCGAGTTCTACACGATCTGGGAGCAGTTCGACCTGGACCTCGTCGCGTGGCACGTGATCCCGAAGCAGGCCGGCACAATCCTCGGGCTCACGGTCTTCTCGCTCATGCACGTGCCGATCAACATCCCGTCGCTGAGCCTCACGACGGACTTTGAGGCCGACATCAACGAGGAGCTCGTGGCGCACGGCCTCTCGAACACGCTCGGCGGGCTCTTCGGCAGCGTGCAGAACTACCTCTGCTACAGCACCTCGGCGCTGTACTACAAGTGCGGCGGCGGCGGCCGCAAGAGCGGCTTCGTCATCGGCCTGCTCATGCTCTACTTCTTCTTCATCGGCCCGAACGCCGTCTCGTACGTGCCGCGGTGCATGGCCGGCTGCCTGATGATCCACATCGGCCTCGACCTGCTCAAGGAGGCGCTGATCGACACGTACGACGAGCTCGACCTGATGGAGCTCGGCACCGTCTGGGTCATCGCGGCATGCATGACGTTCTGGGGGATGAACCAGGGGCTCGCGGTCGGCGCGCTGCTCGCGTGCATGACGTTCGTGCTGCAGAGCGCGAGCGCGCCGACGAACGCGCCGATCCGCGGCAGCATGAGCGCGGCGACGCTGCGCAGCAGCGCGTGGCGCACGCCCGAGGAGCTCGACATCCTCGAGAAGGAGAGCCGCTTCGTGCACGCCGTGCAGCTCAAGGGCCACCTCTTCTTCGGCAACGTCAACACGCTCAGCGAGTACGTGCGCGACCTGTTCGCGCCGTCGGCGGCGCGCGCGATCCGCACGCTCGTGCTCGACTTCACGCTCGTGGTCGGGCTCGACTCGTCCGCGGCCGACCGCCTCACGAAGCTCAAGGGCGTGTGCGACCAGCACGCGTGCCGCGTCGTGTTCGCGGCGATCCCGCCGGCGTACGCCAAGTTCGCGACGCACCTCGCCGAGGTCTTCGGCGGCGACAGCGCCGCGTTCCACGTCGCGCTGGACCTCAACGCCGCGCTCGAGTGGTGCGAGAACCAAATCCTGCGCGCGCACGCGTTCAAGCGCGCGATCCCAGAGGAGGAGGAGGAGGAGGGTGACGACGAGCGCGCGCACCTGAAGAAGCTGCAGCGGCTCATGCCGAACGAGCCGCTCGGCGTAATCCACCGGCTGCTCGACTACTTCCACGTCGAGGAGCTCGACGCGGGCGAGGTGGTCTGGCGCCAGGGCGACATCGCGGACCGCAGCCTGCTCCTCGTGGACGGCCGCCTGCGCGCCGTGATCGAGGAGGAGGCCGGCACGACCGAGGACGTGGCGGTCGGCGCCGTCGTTGGCGAGCTCTGCTTCCTCACGGGCGAGAAGCGCAAGACGACGCTCGTCGCGGCTGTGCGCAGCGTCGCGTACGTGCTCACGCGCGCGCGCTTCGACGAGATGGTCGCGCGCGACTGCTACCTCGCGTTCCTCTTCCAGGGCGTCGCGCTGCGGTACACGTCGTCGCGCCTGCAGTACGTCGGCAACCGCATCTGGGAGACCAAGTGCATGCCGATCTAACCCGGACGAGCGGATTCCGCACTCGCACGTCGACAAAGTGATGGTCACTTCAACTTCAACTCACGCGGCGGTGCTGACGTAACGCGTGCTGCTTACTGCGTCGAACTGGTTGCCGCAGCTGCTGCTGCGTCTCGCGTGATCAGCGAGCGGAAGTCCGGCAGCTGCCACGCGTCGAAGCGCGCGAGCTCCTCGGCACCGAAGAGCGACTCGATGGCGGCCGCCACCTCCTGCGCGACGACCTCGTTGCCGCGCGGCGTGAAGTGCAGGCCGTCGGCGAAGAGCGCCGCGCGCGCGGCCTCGTCCGGGAACGCGGCGTGCAGGCGCGAGTGCATGTCGAGCACGGCGACGCCCTCGGCCGCCGCCACCTCCACGACCACGCGCGCGTACTCGCCCGCAGCGGCGTCGCAGCGGTCCAGGTCCGTGCCACTGGCAGAGTGCGCCAGACGCGCGTCGTCGATCACGGCGCCGGGCGTGATGAGCAGCAGCTTGGCGTGCGGCGCCAGACGCGCCTTGAGCGCGCGCACGATGAGTGCCAGGTTCTTACGGAAGGCGTCGAGCGGCACGTGCTGGTACGCCTCGGCGCCAGAGAGCAGCGCGGCGTCGTTCGCGCCGAGCCAGAGCGTCACGAGCGCCGGCGCGAACTGCTCCGCGAGCTCCTGCTCGAACACGGGCAGTGCCAGCTCGATGAACCAGCGCGTGTTGTACCCCGAGAGCCCGCGGTTGACGACGTCCACGGCGCGGACGCGCTGCTGCTGCAGGCGCGCGATCCAGCCGCCGTTCTCCGGGTTGCTGCCGTCCTGCGTTAGCGAGTCGCCGATGAAGTAGAAGAGCGGGCGGCGCGTGCTGGCGGTGGCGATGCTCATGCTGCTGGTCGCTGGAGTTCTTGGTCTCTTGTGTGCTGGAGGCGGCACGTTCGCGAATGGTTCCCGCCCACCTGCGTGCGCAGAGCACGTGAAGGGGAGAGGATGACGCATCCTCCACTCCCCCCTCGAAAAATTCCCGCGCCATCTGCGCAGCGCGAGCTACTCGGCGCATGAGCAGTGCGGATGTGTCGTGACGTCATGTGATCATCATGCGAGGTCGAAGGATAAGTATATTGCTGTTGGTGAGGCGAGCGCCGCCCACGACTGCGGTGTCTACGCGCGGGCGACTTGCGCCGCGTGCGCTCTAGCTGAGGTGCTTGCGGATGAACTCCTCGACCTTCTCGGGCTTGGAGCCCGTGTAGTCAGCGAGCACCTGGCCGTTCTTGTAGACGCGGAAGCTCGGGAAGCCGTCGACCTCGATCTCGTCGCAGAACTCCTCGAGGTCCTCGGCGCTCACCTTGACGAACGGCGTGTCCTTGAGCTCCTCGGCGAGCTTCGCGACGGTCGGCGCCACGGTCTTGCAGCCGCCGCACCACGGCGCCGAGAAGGACGCGAGCACGAGCTTGTCCTGTTGCACGGCGGCGTTGAACTGCTCCGGGGTCTCGATCTGGATCATCGTGTGTGCGTGTGGGGTGTGGGGAAGGGAGAGACGCTTGCGGCGGCGGCGGGAGCTTGTGGGGCGGGGAGCGGATTCGAGACTGATGCAGGCGTGTGCGCGACTTGGCAGCGACGGTGGACGCAGCCGAGGAGCTCAGATGTCTGAGGTTGCAGCAGAGGTGGCGGAGGTCGGACAGCAGCTCTGATTGGCCAGAGGCAGGAAGGACCCTCTGTCTGGCCCACACGACGAAGTGGGTCCATACAAACGCCGAGAGGATTTGCTCGCGTTGGAAATGGTTGCTCGGAGAGACATGGAGCAGCGCAGACATCGTGGCGCCGTGTACGCCGTGATCGCCTTGCGAACCCGGACTCGACGCGTCATGGTCTGTTGCTCTTGGAGGCACCGACGGACATGGTGGCGTTACGTGTATGCGAGTGCTGTCGTTGTGTGTGAAGAGAGCATGTCGAAGAGTTTAGGATATCCACGCTCCACATTATGTCCCAGATTGCAATCTGGAACACCGCATAGCGCCTCCTCCCCACACATAACCAGACCGAGACATGGAGCCTGCTGCTACCGTCGCCGCCGCCACGACCGGCAGCGCAGCGCGACCGCCGAAGCGCGAGGTGGCACGCTGCGCGATCGGCAGCCACACGATCGAGAAGAGCGTGTCGCCGAAGAAGAAGGCGCTCGACCCGCTGCGCTACATGCCGGAGCGCGCCGCGTTCTTCGCGCTTTTCAGCGTGCGCGTGCGCTTCGAGGGCACGGGCGCCGACCACCGCGTCTTCCGCACGCACAAGCAGTTTGGCGCGCTGCACGCCCGCGTACGTTCGCTCTCCTGTTGCATTGCGTCACGCCTTCGCTCTCACCGACCGGATGTGTGTGTGTGTGTGGGGGGGGGGGGGGGGG
>JAASGM010000641.1:0-15427 GCA_023334215.1 Globisporangium cystogenes | reverse complement strand
CCCCCCCCCCCCCCCCCTCCGGTGTCCTCGCGCGCTCCCGTCGGCTCCAGCAAGTGCACGGCGCTCTCTGCAGCCGGCGGCGGCTTCTTGTTCAACGCACTGAACTCAGCTCAGGGCGTTCTCGGCGTGAGAACACTGTGCGTGCTGCCAAAAGTACGACTTCTTCTCTCCACAATTGCGTGGTCCACGCCGTTTCTGAAAAATAGAGATCTGGCGCTCTGGATTTCGCAAAAGTAGACATTTTCCCGAGAGCCATGGCGCCGCAACAGGAGGACGCCTCGCTCGCTGCGTCGCTGGTGCGTGTGTGTGCTGGTGGCTGCCTGTGCTCGCACCGCCCTTCTCCCGACGTGCGCGCGTGTGTGTGAAAGAGTTTGTGTATGCTGACCCACTCACCCTCTCTATCGATGCTATGCTCGTAGGGCGCCGACCTGCAGCGCAAAGTGCAGAACGCCAAGATCCTCGTCGTCGGCGCCGGCGGCATCGGTGCGAGCGAATGCTTTCATGATGCGACCATCTCTGTCTCTTGCGCTCGTTATCTCGTCATACTACAGCTACGACTAACTGTTGTCGTCACGCTGCCTGACCGAACGCCTCGCAGGCTGCGAGCTGCTCAAGAACCTCGTGCTGAGCGGCTTCGAGAGCATCGAGCTCATCGACCTGGACACGATCGACGTCTCGAACCTCAACCGGCAGTTCCTCTTCCGCGCACACCACGTGGGCCAGCCGAAGGCGCTCGTGGCGCGCGACATCGCGCTGCGCTTCAACCCCAAGGCGCGCATCACAGCGCACCACGGCAACATCAAGGCGGCCCAGTTCGGCCTCGACTACTTCCAGCAGTTCGCGCTCGTGCTCAACGCGCTCGACAACGTCGACGCACGCAAGCACGTGAACCGCCTCTGCCTCGCGACGAGCACGCCGCTGATCGAGAGCGGCACGACCGGGTACCTCGGGCAGGTCTCGGTCATCAAGAAGGGCGAGACCGAGTGCTACGAGTGCACGGACAAGGTGACGCAGAAGGTGTACCCGATCTGCACGATCCGCAGCACGCCCGACAAGATGGTGCACTGCATCGTGTGGGCCAAGGAGTGCTACAAGCTGCTCTTCGGCAAGACCGCGGACTCGATGCTCTGGGAGGACCAGAGCGGCGAGGAGAAGTCGGCGTTCATGGACCAGGTCACGCGCTCGGACGACATGGCGTTCGACCCGGCGGCGCTGCTCGCGTACGCGCAGGGTGTCTTCCGCGGCCTCTTCGAGCACGAGATCAGGAAGAAACTCGAGATGAAGGTGTACAAGGCGGCGTCGAAGGTCCCGCAGCCGCTCGTGCTCGAGGAGATCCTCGGCGCGACGCTCGTGCAGAACCTCACGCTGGACGCCGTGAGCGTGCAGGAGCAGGCGAAGGTCTGGAACGACCGCGACGTGTGGAGCGTCGCCGAGTGCGCCAAGCGCTTCTTCGCGTGCATCGTGAAGATGCTGCAGTCGGCGCAGGCGCGCGCGCACCTCGGGAGCTACGAGTTTGACAAGGACGACGCCGTCGCGATGGAGTTCGTGACTGCGGCGGCCAACCTGCGCGCCGCGGTGTTCACGATCCCGATGGAGTCGCTGTACAACTGCAAGGGCATCGCGGGGAACATCATCCCGGCGATCGCGACGACGAACGCGATCGTCGCGGGCATCCAGGTGCTCGAGGCGTTCAAGATCCTGCGCGCGGAGAAGCCGCTGAGCGAGGCGTGCAGCTACACGTTCTGCAACCGGTCGTGGGACTCGCGTGGCATGCTGCTGAACCCCGTGTCGCTCTCCAAGCCGAACCCGAAGTGCTACGTGTGCTCCAAGCACATGCTCGAGCTCGCGCTCGACACGCACAAGACCCACCTGCGCGATCTCGTGGACAAGGTGCTGAAGAAGAAGCTCGGCGTGAACGAACCGACGGTGTCGATCGGCTCGAACACGATCTACGAGGAGGGCGAGGACGCCGAGGAGAGTCTAGCGGTGAACCTGGCGAAGCTGCTGGTGGACTTGCCCGGGAAGGGCATCCACCACGACACGGTGGTGTCGATCGAGGACTTCTCGCAAGACTTTCGCTGCTCGATCCGCGTGCTGCACCGGGACGAGGCGTCGTTCGGGGAGAAAGCGACCGAGCTCTATGCGCTCGGCGGCGACGTGGCGAAGCTGGAGGACGCTGCGAAGGAGGAGACGTCGGCGGCATCGGGTGGCGACGACGGCTCGAAGGAGGCGGACGAGGACATGGAAGCGGACGAGGACTCGGACTTCGAGCTCGTGGACGCGCCGGTGGCTGCTGCGCACACGCACAAGCGCGCGCGAGCGGAAGTGGAGGAAAAGACGAAAGGCGGAACCGGCGACGAGGACGACGACGAGGACGACGACGACGTGGAGGTCGTGGAAGTGAAGCGATCGAAGGCTTGAGAAGCTGCCAACTCTCTCGAGTTTATAAACTGCTAGTCGCGCGTCCGCCGCGCGTCTATCGGATTCGGGAGTGACTGGTTTCCAGTATGAAGAAGGTCTGAATGTGATAGTGACGAAACTTAGGATTCTGTGGAGGGTCGACACAAGTGGCCGCAAGTCGCTAAAGAAGGGAGGGCCATGGCGGAGGAGCCCAAGATCGCCTGCGCGCCGCCGCCGTCGTCGCTGCTGCTGTTGCAGCCGCTCGCTGCCGCAGACGCACACGAGGACGCGCGCGAGAACGCAGCTGCGGCGCCCGCGTCGCCTCCGATCGCCGCCAGCTACAGCTGCAACGGCACCAGCAGCAGCAGCAACGGCAGCAGCAGCAGCGCGGCCACGAACGGCGCCGTTGAGTTCGCCGCAGCACCTGCAGACGCCGCGTCGTCGGACGCGCCGCGCCAGTCGCCTGCTAGTACGCTGGAAGAGGAGCTGGTAGCCGCGTCCGACGACTCGGACGCCGCGACGGACGAGACCGGAAGCGCGTCCGCAGACGACCCGCCGGCTGCGACTCTCGAGGCGACTGTTGCTGGTGCTGCTGCTGGTGCGACAGCGGCGACGGAAGTGGAAGAGAACGACGCGCCACCGTCGGCACCCGACGCGCAGCGCAAGCGCAAGCGCGCCAAGCGCCTCGGGTTCTCGGGCAGCAAGCCCAAACCCAAGCGCAACGGCGTCTGCGCGCTCTCGGACGCGGCACTGGCGACCGCGACGCACAAGCAGCAGCAGAACGGAGCGCAGGAGGCGCCGGACTCGCCGCTCTTCCAGGACTCGGCGGCGCTGTACCCGTCGGCGGTGGGCGACGGCGGCGTCGCGTGGGACTGGAGCATGAGCGACGTGTACTACGCTCCGCTGGGACAAGAGAGCCTCGACCAGCTCGAGTGCGCGCGTAAGAGCTGCGCCAACATCGTCGCAGCGAACGTCGGCGCGTGCAGAGGCGTCGAGCAGGAGACGGCGCAGCTGGCGGCGATGCTGCGCGACGCGGGCAGCGGCTGTGCGAGCGCGCGCGTTCGCCCGTTGCGGCGCGGTCGGCGCTACCGCGACATGTGGGACGAGGAAGACTTCCTCCACGCGCAGCGGAAGCGCGGCGGCTTCCTGGTGGACAAGAAGCGCGGCTTCGGGGACCAGGACGCGCTGCTGTCGAACCACGAGCTCGTCCACGGCTACGACGACGATCTCTTCGAGCGGTACATCAGCCAGCTGGAGGCCGAGTCGCGGCGTCAGCAGAGCCACTCCAGCGACGACACAAAGACGCCTGCGCCTGGCGGCGGAGAGAAGAGCGGCGGCGACGCGGTCGAACCGAAGCGGAAGGCCAAAGCGCCGCCGCGCAGTCTCCTGAAGAGCGTCCTCCCGTCGATCCCACTGGAGCAGTGCCATCCGGCAGCGTGGGGTGCTTGGGTCCTGAAGAACCCGACGGTGCGTTGCTGTGCGACAGGGTTGAGAGGAGTACTAGGAGGCTGACTGTGCGCTGTGGTCGACTGCGTGGTTTTGCAGATGGACTTCGAGGCTGTTCACCCGGCGTCGATCAGCCGCAAGGCGGTCTCGAGCCGATGGCGAGAGGAGTCGGTGGCACTAACGCAGCTGGAGAGCGAGCAGCAGCAGCAGAAGAACTCCAAGAGCAACGGCGATGCAGATACGGACGAGGAAGAGTTCGAGGTGGTTACGGAGAGTCAGCAGCACGGCGGCGGTGGCGCGTCGCTCCCGGTCGCGGTGGCGCTCTGGGGCAACGGCAAAGACGATGTCACGAGCTTGCCGAGCTTCGGATCGGCAGTCGAGGACGATGAGATCTCGCGCGAGATCGCGTCGTCGCTGGCAAGGCTGATCCCGCTGTCGATGCTCAACTGGCGGCTGGCGCAGACTGTGTACGAGCGTGCGGGTGTGTACGCCCAGTGCTCGTCCGTGATAGAGCAGGAAGTGCGAGTGTCGAAGCGTATCGAGGCTCTGTACCAGCGACTTTACCCTCCCCGCGACGACGACGACGAGCAAGACGAGCGAGTGCAGGCGCCGCGCCGCATCCCGGTGTTCCACAGTCTGCGAGCAGACCTCGTCACGCACAGCCTGAAGTTCTGCAGAGACAATGAGGAGGTGCAGTGCGTCGCTGCGTCGGTGGAGTACGCGCTGACGCTCCAGGTCGGCGACGAGGTGGACGTGCTGGATCGGAACGGGTGCTGGAACGACGGCGTCGTGGTCGACGTGTTCCGCGAGAGCGGGCAGGTGGTCAAGTATGTGCTGCTGCGGCTGTCGCTCTGGGACGCGAGCGGGTCCGAGTGGGTGTCGGTGACGGAAGGGCGGATTCTGCCGCGCGGCGTCGCGGACGGGAAGACGACGTTCACGATCGGCCCCACGCGCTCCTTGAAGCACCGGACGGAGTTCAACCGCGCGCTTGCTGACACGCTCGAGAAGACGCTGCCGGTGCGGCATGTGGAGCAGAACGCAGCGGCGCTGGAGCGGAAGCGGTCGGTAGGGAAGGGCCGCGACGACGCCAAGCAGCAGAAGAAGGTCAAGCGCGCGCTGTGAGTGAGTCTGAACTCGGCATCGTCCTCGTGGGTGTTAGCGTGAATGTAAAGTAGCTCGGAAGCCCTGACGGACGAAAGCTGGCGCTCGGATTCGACATGGTTGTTGCTGTTGCTTGCGTGACGGTCGTCCCTGGACTTTGGTCTTGTTGAGAGATTGCCCGAGAGCGTGTCGGTCGGTGCAGTCCCAACGTTCAGCATGGACATCGAGTTGTCAACAGCAATCTTCGACGAAGTTGAAACCTGAGAGAGCCTGGTGACTGCAGTGGTGTCGTCACGTTCGAGGTTTCTCAAGACGTGCTCGAAACACCAGAGGCGAGCAGTCCGAAGTTCGTGACCAAACCTCGCTCTTCATGTATGAACCACACGATGGTCGACAAAGGTGAAGAGGTCGACATCGTCAGGCAGACCCCCCGGACGGTCAGTCAGCTTGTTCAGACCATTCCCTCTACGTCGACGACACCGACAACACATGTGTTTGATCGACGCGCCATCACAATGGCCGACAAGTTTAGCAACCTGCGCAGAGCAAGCAAAGCTCATGGCGCTGCAGCGCAAGAACTTCCGGTGCCCGCGAGACGGCCCAGCGTCGCCGACGACCCGAACAGCGGTCGGCCCGAGCGCGGGCATCGTGGTCTCGCATGCCGACCTGCCTCCGCGCCAGCGCAAGCGGCTTCAGGTCGGCGCGACGAACCTCTGCAAGAGCGCGTCCGCGGCAGAATTCGACGATCTCGATGCTGCTCGCCGAGTCTGCACCACAAACATTGAGCTGCTCAAGGCCACGATGAACGCCGGAGCTGCTGCTGCTGCTGCTGGGAGCACAGGCGCGAGCGCTCTCAGAGGAGACGACGCGCTTGTCGTGCGCACAGAGTTTCGACGTCTCCACTCCATGACGCCGAGTAGTAGCGCCAGTCGCCTCGAAGCGGCACACGGCGCTCGAGCTACGTTGGCGCGCTTGACGGCTCTCAGCCACTCCGACCAGCCCCGCGTTCCGCTCGCCACCGCCACCGCCGATACCACAAGTGGAGAGCGAGACGCGAACGCCAGGCGCCGAGAAGAGAGCGACGCGAGGGCGAAGAAGCAGCGCGCGCAGTTCGCGAAGAACCGCAAGCTGCTCTACGAGGCTTTCGTGAAGAAGTACGGGTCGATGCGCGCAGTCTTCAAGGCGTTCGACAGCGACGGCGACGGCGTCATCTCCTTCCAGCGCTTCGCCAACATGGTGGAGGCGTCCGAGGTCGGGCTCTCGCCGGAGGAGACGCGTGCGATGTACGCGCACGTGGACGCGAACGGTGACAACGCGATGGAGTTCCAGGAGTTCGCGCAGATGTTCGCGGCGAGCGAGGTCGCGAACGACTCGGGCGGCTTCGGCAGTCCGGGGAAGGCTGGCGACGAGGATTGCATCACGAGCGACCCGGGGTCGTCGTATGCGCTCAAGTACTGCTCACCTCTGGAGCTGTCACCTCGATCGCGCGAGCGCATGAAGGAGCTGCGGGGCAAAGTGACCGCGCAGATCGCGGAGCTGCACGGGCTCGACGTGACCATCCACGGCGGCAAGAACGAACAGCTCTTGATGTACGCGTTCAAGCAGTTCGACTCGAACAACGACGGCGTCCTCTCGTACGAGCAGGCGAAGAGCGCGCTCGGGAAGGATTTCCTCAAACTCCAGATGCAGCCGAACGAGATGGAGGAGATGATCCGCATGATCGACCGCAACGGCGACGAACTCATCAGCATGAAGGAGTTCGTGCAGTACTTTGGTGTCGGTAAGCGCGAGATCCCGACCGACCTGCTCGACAACGGCCGGAAGAAGGCGCTCACGGCGCTGCACCAC
Source organism: Globisporangium cystogenes (assembly GCA_023334215.1). Taxonomy (NCBI): domain Eukaryota; phylum Oomycota; class Peronosporomycetes; order Pythiales; family Pythiaceae; genus Globisporangium; species Globisporangium cystogenes. The sequence goes on along the minus strand of JAASGM010000641.1, from coordinate 8,632 downwards.
AAGATGAACGCGAAGCTCACCCCGCGCGAAGAGTTCGACCCCGAGTACTTTGCTACGCGCGTGCCGGCCGTTCAGGACGAGCCCGCGACTGGGGACCTCGAGTCTGCTGGCTGCCTCCCAGAGAGCCTGAGCAAGCGCATCGCCGCCGCGCCGATCTTCCGGACGCCGCCGTCGCCGAGCAGAGCGCTGAGCGGGTCCAAGTCCGTGCCGACGCTCGGGTCGCTGCGAGATCGCAGAGCTGAAAGCCTCAGCGCGAATCGTGGACCGGAGGTGAACCCGGTCGCGATCGTCGATCAGGACCGCTTCCAACACCGGCGCAAGCAGCGAACCGACTGGACGCGCGTGGGTCTCGGCGGCGACGGAGTGGCGCGCGACTCGGGGCTGTTCCTCTCAGAGGTCGATCGGTTCCGGACCACGTCAGCGGACGCCTACAGCCCCATGCGGCGCGGACTTAACTCCGGGGATCTCTCGCGGGAGCAACTGCCCACGAGCACGATCGAGTTCGAGGCGCGCGAGCGGATCCGCCAGGCGCGCTTCAAGCGCGCGCAGACGCAGCTGGAGCAGAACGCCGCGAGTCACGCAAAGGAGGAGCGGCTGCGGGACTGGAAGCAGCGCGCGAACGTGCGCAAGGCGGCGGGGCAGCAGTTCGCCTACTTGGACCGCATCCACGACCAGGAGCAGCGCGTGGCCATGAAGGACCTGCAGACGCAAAAGCGCCACGGCGGCGTGCGGTACCTGCGCATGTGGGCGGGCAGTCCAGACTCGCAGTTCAACGAGCTGCGCGTCGGCAGCGCCGCCGAGAGCGAGCTGTAGGTCTCCGCACCCAATCAACTTGGTTGTCAACTACGAAGTGCGAAGTACGAAGTACGTCACTCGACATTTTGCAGGTTGGTGATACAGTAATGGCCGCTGCCAGCAGCACCTCGCATCTCCGGCTGCTCGCGCTTGAGGCCAGCGTGTCGCACGCGCGCTTCGATGCGCGGCGCGGACGCTTCCTGCTGCACGACGGCTCGCGCGAATTCGCCTGCGTGCGCGTACTGGGGATCTGCACGCGGCTGGCACGGACAGCGCGGAGCAGCGAGCTGCAGATTGGTGCGAGCGTACCGTACTCTTTGCCTCAATAACGACAGGCGTTTACAGTCACACACGACTCTTTACCCACAGACGACGGAACAGGCCTCGTGTTCGTGCGGATCGAAGCAGCGAACCTGTTCGCAGACGCCGCGGAGCTGCGCGTGGGCGAACTGGTGCGTTTGTGCACTTGCTAGACTGTAGCACCGTTCTCCAAGCTGCGCTGACTAGTTTGCGCTTAGGTCGACTGTCTCGGGACGCTTGTGGAGACCGCGGATCGCTCGCGCTGGATCGATGCGACGCAGTGCGAGTCTCAATCTGCTTGCACTCGTGCGCTGCTGTGCTCACGAGGTGCTAACGATTCGTTTCTGCCTTTAGCCTTGTGGTCTTGAGAGACCCGAACGCCGAGAGTCTGCGGATGCTCGAGATCCTCCAGCTGTGCGACCAGCTCTCTCCAGTTTGCTCGCTTCCGAGGTGTTTACTGACGACCTCAACGTCGACACTTGTGCAGTCGCCAGGAGCACGTCGCCAGCACCCGCTCACCGGACGCCGCGCAGTTTGCGCTTCTTCCTTTCCCGAGCACGCTCACAACGAACACCAACGCAAAACGAAAGCACGCGTTCGCCTCGCCCACTGCCAGTCGCCAGAGGACGACGAACGAGCCATCTCCTCAGCCGATTCTCATCGAGATGCCAAGCGAGCAGCCTGCGTGGCGGCAGCAACAGCAGCAACAGCAGCAACGACCAGCGTACCAGCAGCTCGGGATATCGGCTTCCAATGTGGCGTTTCAAGTGCGATCGTCCGTGTTGCCACCGACGCAGTACCAGTTCAATGTGTCGCCGTCGGACCAGCAAGACATCGAGCGTGGAGCAAAGACACTCGAGATCCGGTACGACATATGCGCGGCACTTGGTCTGGACTGTACGCGTGCACCGTAATCACCGTCGTGCTTGTTCTCGCTCGTGTGCGCAGCCTCAACGCGGCTCCGTACTCGGCCATCCACGTGAACGACAAGATCCTGATCAACGGTCGAACGACCGTCGTTGTCAGCGCTGTCCGCAAGTACGCGAGTCTGCAGTCCGTCCTGCAGATGGAGTCGCTGGCGAATCTGCTCCCCACCGCGGCGTCTGCGAGCAACACCGTAAACGCGTTGGCAGCGGCGATGCGCTACTTCCGCCAGTTCCTCAGTCCAGTGGAGGAAGCGAACTTCGGGCTCGTGGTCTTCGAGCTGCGAGCGGGATCCAGTGCTCCGCAAGCCCCCGAGAAGTCTGCGGAGGAGTGGAGTCGTACGTCCCGCCGTTCCTTGTGGGATCACAACCTGGGGTGGCTGACTTCCTCCCTCGCTCTCTCGCTCGCTTGCAGAACTGTTGTACGAGCAGCTGGACAAGAAGCGCTCGTACGGCTGCTCCCTCGCGGACCTCCAGTTCGCGTTCCCAGCGCTTCCAGTCGACAGGATCATCCCGATTCTCACGGATGTGCGGCATCACTGAGCTGTGACCGGTTGTCTGTGGTATGCTGACCAGCAGGTCGCTTCCTGTGCGCGATGGGCAGATGCAAATGGACGGAGTCGTGTACAAGCTCCAGGATAAATACCTTCTTCTTTGACCGGTGGCGACTTTGGAACTCGCGACGCGACACTGGAAGAACGACGAGCGACCCGGAGACGCGCCGCATGCAAAACTAGATGGGGACTCGATTCCGCAGCCACGGATGCCGTGCGGCGTCCTCCAGACTCATCCTCGCCTCCGGCTTGAGCTTGAGCAGTCCAGCGATGAAGCTCTTCGCGGCGTCGGACACCGCCGGCGACTCTGGGAACGCGTAATCGATCATCTCGATCCGCTTGAACATCTCCATCTGGTTCTCGCTGTAGAACGGCGTCGTCCCGACGAGCAGCTCGTACGTCAAGACCCCGAGACTCCACGCGTCGGTCGCGAAGCTGTACGGATGTCCCAAGAGCATCTCGGGGCTGAGGTAGTCCGGCGTTCCGCAGAACGTCTGCCGCTTGTCGTGGGGCTTCGGAGCATGTACGGACCAGCCAAAGTCGGCCAGCTTCACCGTGTGGTTGTTTCCCAAGAGCAAGTTCTCCGGCTGGCGACAGTCGTCACGCAAGTGTCAGCTTGGCACTCACGGCACGCGACTCACGGCACGCGCCATGCAGTCTCGACGAACCTTGATGTCGCGGTGGATCACCTGGCAGTCGTGGCAGTACCGTAGTGCGTCGACCACTTGAGCCACGTAGTGCGCGGCGGTGGGCTCCGAGAAGTGCACCTGCTTGCTCAGCTGCTTGTACAGCTCCCCCTGCGTTGCGTACTCGAGCACGAGGTACACGCACGACTCGTCGTAGAAGTAGCCGTAGAGCCGGATGATGTTGGGGTGGTCGAGGCGCGTCTGGATCTCGACCTCGCGCTTCAGGTTGCTGATGCCGCCCTCGTGGATGAGAGGGGACTTGAAGATGACCTGCACACGACACAGAAGAAGAAGCGCGTGTGTGTGTGACTCGCAGATTCGTCTTCACCAACCGCATCAACAGCTCGTACCTTGAGCGCCACCGTCACGTTCGAGTGCCGCTCCTTCGCCAGGTAGACGTTGCCGAACTTGCCCTTCCCGAGACTTTTGGTCACGGCGAAGTCGTCCATGTCAAAGTTCCGGTTCTCCTCTAAGCGCTCGCTGAGCGTCCGCAGCGGACGCACGGACGCGTCGTCGAGCGACTTGCGGTTCGACAGCGACGTCTTGAAGGTGCGGCCGAACGACAGGAGCGACGCGTTCAGCGCCGTCGGCGCGCTCGAGCGCACGGCCACGCGCTGCGGCGCGCCGATCTTCTTCTCCCCTTGCGCAGGGAGCGTCTCCGACCGACCGCGTTCCTTGGGAGCCGCAGACGCGAGCTCGAGGCTGCTGCTGCCTGCGTCCTGCGGGTCGTCGCTGGCGTGTTCCTCCTCCTCGTCGATCGTCGCAGCAGCAGCAGCAGCAGCAGCAGCAGCAGGCGCGGCCTCGCTCTTGAGCACGCGCAGAGGGCCGCCGCCGCTCTGAACCGTCCCGAACGACAGCGTCTTCCGCCCGAGCTGCGGCGCTTGCGCCTTTGCTTCCTCGCTGCCGAAGTCCGCGGCTGCGAGCGGCAGCTGCCTCCCGAGCGCGTCGGAGCCGTCGAGACTCCGGTCTTCGCTCGTCTCCCCGAGGCTCTGCGAGTCGCTCGACCGCCGCGGCTTCGCGTCACGGCCGCTCGCATGCGTCGCGTCGCCGTCGCTACCGTCGCCGTCGCCGTCATCGGGCGTGTCGAAGCCGCCGTCCGAGTCTCGTGGCGCGCGCGAAGGCGGCGCAGGCGCCGGCCGCTTCGGCGTCGCCACGCGCTGCGCGCCGCCCGCCAGCGACGGGGCGAACGCGCCAGGCGACAGGAAGCTCTTGCGGCGCTTGTTTCCAGCGCGTCGCGCGCCGCCGCCGCCACCGCTGTTTACGACGTGCGCGTCGTCGCTCAGCTCGCCGCCTTTGCTCGCGTTCGGCTTCCTGGGCGTCACGAGCGGCTCGGCGTCCGCCGCAGTCGAAGGCGCCGCTCGTGTTTGCGTCACAGTCGCAGCTGCCGACGACGCAGCGGAGAGCGAGGAGGACGTCGCCGGCGCCGTCTGCGCGCGCGCGAGGCGCCACTGCTCCAGCTGAGTTCGGCGGCTGTCGCCCATGCTTCTCAGGATTTCACCAGTGAATTTAGTGAATTTCCTCTTCACTTTTGAGTAATTTGAAAGAGTTGTATAAATGGAGAGTTTCCATTTGCAAAAGAGGACGATCGCTGGCGTCATGAATCAGTGCGTCTCGATCTGACAGGGTCTCTTCCATGCCCGTGCCACCACTGAGCGAGCGACCAGCATGTACATGATGGTAAATACACACAAACGCCTTTCTTGCCAGCGGCCTTTGTCGTCTTCACCTACATTGTGTCGCTTTGATGGCCCCTTCAGTACCGCGAGGTGATGCAGCCGAAAGCGCGTCCATCAGACTCCGCTCTCGTCCTTCGGCTTCGTTCATGTTCATCGCTTGCTCTGAATCTCCCTTCGGCGAGCGTCCCTTCCGGATCGGCGCTCCCAAGCAGAAGTCAAGCGAAGACACATCCAGTACACGTCGGACATGAACGCAACCGAGTCGAAGGCCGCCGTGGAAGTCGTGGCTCCAGGAGCCGCTGCTGCTGGATAGCATGCCGCAAGCAGCATGTGCGCGGACAAGGCGGTCGCGAAGGACAACTAGTAGCAGCAAAGCAAGAAGGAGAGCGGCAAGAAGAAGCCCTGGTACGAGCGCATCAAGCTCCAGCCGGTGATCTACCGTGGCAAGTGCAGCATCTAGGCTCTCTCGCGACGTGCATACAGTCACAGGCAGGTGGCTGCATTGAAGTGTGGCTGCCAGCGTTTGTGTGCGCTCGCAACAAGCAGGTTCATCATGCTCGGGAACAGTGGTGTGCACCGCTGCTCACAGCCCGATTCACGACGCATGCCTCACTGCTTCGAGGTGCTGCTCATCACCGACGAGCTGGCGGCGATTAACGCTGCAGCACCGGACACTGGACAGGAGGCGCACGCACCATGTACCATCGTCCGCGGTGCTGCAATCGTTTTACTTGGCGTCGTGTCGAGGATCGCAACCAACAGGCGCATCACACAGCCGATCCGGGAGCAGTTTCTTGTCCGTTGCAGACTGAGAAATCGCTCCGTTTCCGAGCTCTCTCTCTTCTAGCTTTGCTTTGAATGACACTATCCAACTTGCCTCTCACTCTGCGGATCCTCCACAAAGTTAACTTTTGGTACCCGCAAGTCATCGTCACCGCTGACGCGTTCAAGAAAAGCATGTCGACCTTCCGGATGTTGGACGAGGACGTCGACATGACGCCCGCGTACCTCGCGCCACCGGAGCACATCACCGCACCGCGCCTCCTCACTTGAGACCATGTGGTGCTCGTTTGGCGAACGAAGGAGCGCGCTCAGTACGAGAGACGCCTCAAGGTGCGTTGTTCGGCCACCGGAGAGCAGTACGACATCATCGTCGTGAACGTGACGGTATCGATCGACGAGCAGCTGCTGGCAAACCTCGCGACGTACGTGTTCGAGAGTAGCCTCGAGCAGCTGATGGACGACGCGGTGCGCAAAGAGGTCAATCGGCGGTGCAACTCGGTGAAGAATGCACACCTGCCGAATATCGAGCGCTCATCGCTAAGAAACTGCGCATGGACCTGAGGGTGGACGACTTTGAAGCGTGAGTGCTCAGGTACTTCACCTCGTGTAACTCGATCGTGGAAGATCACGGTCTCCAGGTAGCCATTGGCCCGGCGGCAGGCGACCAGGACGCAGCCGTGCGTGTCAAGAACCGAACTAGAATAATCATCAGCAACCTCGCGCCGACCATGTTCTAGAACGAGATCGAACGCCTCGTCAAACTCGAGTACCGTCCCGTCAAGACGGACGAGCTCGGACTCTATCGCTTGGTGCTCGAGCGAGCTTGAGCCCAGCAACATTACCACCTCAAGGCCGCAGAGGAGAGGCCGAAGTAGCAAAAGTTCGGCCGGTCCGTCAACAAGTGTGAGGTGCAGCCCCGGCGCCAAGGAACAGCAGCCTCCGGCTCAACCTCTGCGCCGTCGAACTTGCCGGCGACGGCCACGTCAACCGCACTCTCTTCCACACGCCCACTCCCCCTCCTCGTGGCGGGTGCCTGCTCTGCAAGGACCCGCATTGGGTGACGACCGCCCCACTGGCACGGCCCAAGAGAAGGCGGAAGCGCGGAGAACTCTCCGGGCACGACTCGCTGCGAAGCATACATCCAGCGTGTTGGTCTTCTCAGTACAGCTGAAACCCCCCTGACGGCAGTGCTATGCGGATGCGCAGAGGTGTCGCTGTGCGCCGACTCGGGTTCTGACGTGTCGATAATCCCGAGATCGATTATGGAGACGCTTCCTCATCGAACCTACGCTGTCGAGAATCTGCGATCTCCTGTTTGCGTCAAGGTCGTGGGAGGGGCAATGTTCGAGTGTGTCGAGCGTGCGACGCTCGATGTCCAAGTTCGCACTGCAGCTAGACCTGTTCTTGCAGTGTCGTGCTTAGTGATGGACGACGCGGCGCAGGTCGAGCCGCTCCTGGTGAAGTTCAAGCCCGACTCGGTGCCGGTGACGTCGACACCGTGGCCCTACCCGAAGGAGTAGACCGACTTTCTTCACGCCTACGTCGCCGAACTTCTCCGTCTTGGAGTGGCGGTGCGCGACAACCTCAGTCACTGCTCCTTCTCTGCCATCCCGGTGCGCAAAGGACTAAGTCCGAGCGAGTTTAGAGCAGCGGTGGACTACACGCGTGTGAACGCCATGGTTGTCCCCGTTGCTGCGTCGATGCCGGATGTGAAGACGGCGACGTCTCGTGTCGCCAGTGCTGGCTACTTCGCCTTGATTGACAACTTCAAGGGCTTCTATCAGCTCCTCTTGCACTCGCTGTGTAGAGAGATGTTCTCATTCGTGACCGCAGAAGGTGTGTTCACACCCACTCGCGTCCCGCAAGGCGCTACAGACTCGGCGCTTCACTACCAAAACCAGATGAACACTGTCTACGCCGTGATGCTAAAGGGCAACCTACTTGTCTGGATCGACGACATCATCGTGTTTGCTCACACGCGAGTGGAGATCGTGCAGAGGGTGCGCGAGTTCCTCACGATCACGGCGAGTCGCGGCCTCAGGCTCAGTGCAGCAAAGAGCAAGCTGCTCTGTCGTGAAGTTCTCCGGTGTGGCAAGATCCTGAGTGAGGCGGGTATCCGCCATGATTCAGCTTAACTCCATGCGCTGACTTCGCTGCTACCACAAGACAACGCGGCGGACCTCCAGCGGCTGCAATGTGCGGCCAACTGGCTCCGTGACTCGGTCATTGACCATGCGAGGATCGCCGCACCGCTGTACAACAAACTCGAGACGGCCTTAGCGAAGAGCGGCAGGACGAAGCGCGTCACTGCAGGCGTGGCGGTCTCCTGGACGACCGAGGAGCTGGACGTGTTTGCAAGGTTCCTGTCGGCGCTACGCGACTCTGCCTCGCTAGCTTTCCCTGGCGATGAAGCCACGGTGTGCCTGTTAACCGACGCATCTGATGGCGGCTGGGCTGTGATCGCCACACAAGTGCGTGATTTCGACTCCGCAAACCCCATCGACGAGCACAATCATCAGGTCCTTGCATGTATGGGTGGCTACGTCCGTGGCTCGCAGTGCCACAGGTCGGTCGCGGAGAAGTGGGGTTACCCCCGCGTGCGTCAGCCTCGAGTATCTCCTCGCGCGTCGGAACGGCTTCCGCATGTACTGCAACCACATAACCATCATCCGCATCTTCTCCCCGCTCGAGTCAGTGCAGAAGCATTTCCGAGGAAAGCTACAGCGGTGGGCTCTCATGCTTACTCCCCATCGCTACAAGGTCGAGCACATCAGCGGCGAGATGAATGTCTTCGCGGACATCGTCTCGCGGTGGCTGACGCACAGCCACTCGGCTGTCGCAGCTTGTGCAGCCCGCTTGCGGAGCGCGGCCACGCTCTCGCCTCTTCGTCCACTTGGATCGCCAGAGTTCGTGTT
>JAASGM010000640.1:0-15451 GCA_023334215.1 Globisporangium cystogenes | reverse complement strand
TACACGCGGCCGCGGCGCATGCAGACGTACGACCGGTCAGTGAACGGCACGTCGTTGGTTCCGAGCACTTGGTACAGTCCTTCTGCTGGATCCCGGCCGTACTTGAGATCAATGGAGTAGCTCTCGCGTCTCCACACGATAGCAAAGACCTGTGTGAAGATCATGGTGGTGAAGAATCCCCAGAGCAGCAAGTTGTACGCGACGGCAGCGACACTTTGCAACGGGGCTCGTCGCTTGAAGCTGCAGCGTCGGAGCCCACGACCGCGCAGACATGTCGAGCGCACCAGTGCTCCTGGTGGTCGTTGGGACATCCTGAACGAGTGAGTGTGGACGAACTTGGAAGTTCGGCCACGTATTTCGAGCAGACATCGGTCTCCTCGAAGCTCAAAGCGCGTCATGCGAGCACAAGAGATCGTCATCACATCGGAGATCGCCAGCTTCACCTTCGTCTTCAGTCGACTGTCAGCGCTATCTGGTTCGCCACCGCACTCTTGAGGCCGAGCGCGCGCTTGAGCTTTGTCAGAAGGCTGCTGCTCCTGTCTCCTCCTGTTCGCGCACCAGTTCCTTGCAACGCGTTGTGATCGCTCGGCTGCTGCTGCTGCTTGTCGCCGGTCGCGAGCGCGTTCATGTCGAGTAGGTCTTGTTCGAGCTTCTGCTGCTGCGCGGCCTCTTCCTCCTCGGTGCGCATGTTCATCGTCAGGAGCTGGTGGCAGAGCTCCTCGAGCGTCAGGCGGCGCATCGCCTCTCGCTGCTTCTCCTCCATGTCGCGGTTGCGCTCCAGCGCAGCAGCCACCGCGGACGCACCGCGGGTGTCGTTGCTGCCACCATCGAGAGAGTTCGGCTCCTTCTCCGCGAAGAGTTTGGCGGCGTCGACTTTGCCGTCCGACAAAAGCGATTGCTCCACGAGACACACGACGCACGTCTCTCTCGGGCGGCACAGCACGCACGACCTCCCGCGGTGGCCCGCGACGACGAGCTCGTCCTGCAAGAACGGGTGGAACGACTCGATCTGCTGCAGCACCCAGAGACTCGCGCGGTCGGCGCGCACCGCACGCAGGAACCACTCGCGCAGCATCTCCGTCGAGCTCAGCGGTCTGCAGATCACGGCCGTGACAGCCTCGCCGCACGCCACGTCGCTCACGCGCGGTCCTTTGAACGCGGTGCTGTCCATCCCGACGACTTCCACAGCGCGCAAACTCAGCATGCCACTCACGTTGTCGAGCTGGACACGAACGAAGCGTCCGAACGTGTCGACTGGGAGCGTCCAGCGCCACTCGCTCTGCACCGAGCTGTCGAGACTGAAGCTCACGTGCGTGCTGTGGCTCTTGGCCACCGCAAGCGAGTACTTGCCCCGTTCCTCCGTGTCGAACGGGAACGGGCTGATCAGGACCGCGTACTTGAGTCTCGATCCGCTCGACGACATCGGACGCCTCGTGTGCGGCGTTCGCGCCGTGGCATCGTTGGCACCAACCGCGCTCCAGACAGCGACCCGCACGCTCTCGATGCGACTCGAGCGCAGCAGCGTCACCTGCCAGAACGGACACATCTCCTGCTGAGTCTGCGCGAACTCGCCGAGTGGACTACGGAGCGCGTAGTCGGGGAAGCACGACGCGTTCTGCGTGCTCTGCGCTGCACGCACGCCCTCCAGGAGGCAGAGGTTGGTCGGCGTCTGGTACATGCAGCTCACTCGCGTTGGTGTCGCGATACGAGGCAGCAACACCGAGTGGCCGGTGCAGCCTCCGACGTTGCTGCCCCACGTGAAGAGCTCGCCGTCGGTGCTCACGAGCGCCGTGTGCGCGTTGCCACAGCTGACCTTCGCCATCGGAACGGACGCGTTCGCACTGTTCATGATCTCCAGCGGTGCGAAGGTCGGCGTGAACTTGGCGAGTGCGTGACTGCTTCCAGCGACGAACACTCGACCGCCGACAAGGTTGCTGTCGCCGCTGCTGCCTGCGGGTCTCACAGTGGCGCTCAGCACGGCCGTGTGGCCGGCGCCGCAGCTCACGTCGACCAGCTTCTCATTCGCGAAAGGCTCGAGCACTCGCGTCGGTGTGCTGAGCACTCCGAGCTTGCCGCCGTTGCGCGGCACGCGGTCCTGTCCGACGTCCCGACCATCGCCGAGACCGAGCTTCCCGCCGTCGCCACTGCCCCAGACGAACAGTTGGCCGTCGACCGAGAGAACAGCAGAGTGGGAGGGTCCGCATGCGATCTTGCGCACGAGCACACCGGCCGGCAGCTGCAGTGGCATCGGCAGCAGCGTGAAGCTCTCGGCTGCGTCGATAGCGCCGATGCCGAGCTTCCCGTGAGTCGCAGAACCCCACACGAACACCTGACCGCGATTCGTGAGCGCCAAGCTGTGGCTAAAGCCGCACGCGACGGCGCGGAACCGATGGCTCCCGAGCGCGTCGACGACCTCGGGCGTGTGCGCGTCACTGTGCCACGTCGCCGGGTCGGTCCTATCGCTCTTCTGCTGAGGCGAAGACGCGTCGCGCGCGCCTCCAAGCCGACCGAAGGAGCCCACTCCCCACGTCAGCAGCTTCCCGGACTGGTGCACTGCGAGCGCGTGTCGCGATCCGACGGCGATGCACTCGACTGCTTGATGGCCGTCAAAGTCTTGCAGCGGAGATCCTCGAGACGTGAGTCCGTTCGCGTGCAGGAGCTCACGAGGGTGCTTGTCGATGTCGTCGCCTGGAGCCGATGATGAACGTCCCTTGCGAGGGAGTTCGTGCTGCTGCTGGTCGACGAAGCCCTCGCGAGCTTGTCGCCTCACCTTCAGCTTCGCCGCCACGATCTTGTGCTTCATGTCGAGGTAGTTGTGTTGGTCCTTCGCGAACGCGTCGCTCTCGGCTGCGACGATGCTCGCCTGCAGTCGGCCGAGTTCGAACCAGAGCACCGCGGTCTTCGCCGCGACCTCCAGCATCGCCTTCTCTCTCCGCTCGTGGCGCAGACGCCGAGCCACTTTGTCCTGCTCCTTCATGTGCTCGTGGAACTTGTCGCCGACGCACTCGATCTCGAGTGCGAGCGAGTCCCCAAGCTTCACGATCAGCTCCGTGCGCATCTGCTTGGCGAGGTAGACCCCACGTATCTGCAGCGACAGCGCCAGGTCGTCGACGTTCAGCTCCGGCTCCACAGTCTCTCGAAGCTCCTGCAGTGACGGCGCGCTTTGAGGTACCGACGCCGGCGTAAGCGTGGATGGTGATGTTGGCGACAGTGATGATGTGGTTGGGACTGATGCGCCTGGCGGTACTGACGATGGGACTCGAGTCGGTGAACTGGACTCTGGTGCGACTGGTGCTGCTGGAGGCACAAGATCGTAGTACCGTCCAACCAACAGCAGCCGAGCTCTCTCGTCGTCCTCGGTCGGCAGGACCCGCTCCGGTTTCACGAACGTCTTGCGGTACTTCCTGCGCAGCGGAGCGTGTTCGTAGCGACTTTGGTTCGTCGCGACTTGCGACGGCAGCGAGAGCTTGAGCATCTCGCTTCGCGTCGTAAGTGGTCGACCGGGATTCTTGGGGAGCGGTGGTCGCTCGCCGCCATTCTTGCTCGACGGACGCTCGACCGCGTACCCGACGGCGTTGTTGTCGAGCGTGGACTGGTCGTAGAAGTAGCGCCACGCGCGTTGCTTGCCGCCCCAGCAGAACATCTCGCCAGCGTCCGTGACGGCGTATGCGACCGCAGACCCGCACGCGATGCTCCTCACGCGCTTCGCCCACAGAAACGCTGTCGTCAGCGACACCTGGCGACCTGCGAACGCCCGCGCGGCGGCGGTGACCGCGATCCGAGAGCGAGATGGGAGCTCGGGCGATTTGCTGGCGCTTGTAGCCGACTCACTCGCTCTCTTGGTGGCGCCGTTTGCCTTCGGTGTGGACTCGTCGGTATCTGGTGTGTTGGCCTCGTCCGTCACAAGCTCGTCTTGAATGCGGCTTGCAGACGCCGCTGCTGCGTCGGGACGAACGCGCTCCTTCCAGAGCTCCTTCACGAGCTCGAACTCCATGAAGTCGGCGAAGTCGGGCTGCATCGGCTCGCCGTCGAAGCAGTTCGACGGTCCTCTTCCGAACAGATACACTTGGCCCGCGGCATCGAGCGCTTCGCCCAGCACGACTCGCGAGAGCAGCAGCGCTTCGTCCACGAGGCTACGTCGCTCGCGCGCGAGGCGCTCGTCGTCGAGACTGTTCGCAGCTTCCAGCAACGTCTTCGCCTCCTGCTTCTCCTCGAGGTTCACGAGCGCTTCGAGCTTCTTCAGGAGTATGCTGTTGGGCAGGAAGCGATTGAACCGCTCGTGTCGCCTACGCAGCTCGTCACGCACATCCACGAGCGAGAGCCACACCTTCTTGAACTGGAAGTACCCCATCATCTCGAGCTCAGGCTGCCGCAGTAGCATCACCAGGGACATCATCACACAGTGTCAGCAGCGCATGACGGCAGCGCCTCCGTATGCGTCCAAACAGCTCACATCCTCGTTCGCGGCGAAGATGGCCTCGACGTCCGCGAGCGCGAGCTTCTTGCCGAGAAACTCGAGCACTTCGATGAACGTGGCGCGGTCGATCGCGCCTTGTTCCTCTCGGTCGAACATCTCGAAGAGGTCCTTCGGCGAGAGCGACTGGCCCGGAGCGAAGCCCATCGTGCGGCCAGGGTTCTTCGGGTCGCATGTGTAGAGCGCGAGGCGGAACTCCTCGAACGAGATGTTCCCGCGCCGCTGCACGTCGCAACGGCGAAAGTACGCACGCGCCTTGGGCTCTGAGAGTGCGATCTTGAGGTCCGCGAGCAGCACCTGAAACTCGTCGAAGTCGATGCCGCCGGAGCCATCGGCGTCGTACTTGTCGAAGAGCTGCGTGCCGTTGCACATGCTTGAGTGGACCGCGAGCTTTGTCTGGCACGACCGTTGACCGGTACAAAGCAGGCCACTTTCTTGGCACGCACCGCTTGCGGGTCGAGCGCCGCCGGATCGGCGCGTTCCTCGCCCTGCAGTCCGGAGGCGCCGGCGTCGAGGATCGTGGCCTCGATCGGAATGCCGTCGACGAATACAACGCCTGCGAGAGCATGTTGAAGTGTTATAGTAGCTCGCAAGTGGCTCAGAAGTAGCTTGTGTGCAAGACGCGAGTCACACGCACGCACGCACGCTTGCGGTGCTTGCGGCCGATCATGACGAGTGCAACAAGTGGTAACGTGTAGCCATGTTCATGTTTCCCTCATTTATATCGCTACGGTGATGCTGTTTGCGTGAACCGCGCCGGTCTTTTATATCTCGCGCACGGAGTGCTGACGCAACCGTGTCCCGAACCGTCCCGAGCAGTGTTTTGACTGGTGGTGAGAGAGTGAGCGCGAGCATTTTCGAGCCATTCGCCGTTGGCCGCTCGCACTTTTCAAAGTCGATTTCTCTCCGAATAATCACACGATGGTGCGTGCTGCCGCTGCTGGCGATGGCGACGGCGGCTGTGGGCGACTCGAGTGCTGGTTCTCCTCCTCCTTCTCCTCCTCCTCCTCCTCCTCTCTCGACTCGTGCGCTGCGTCGACTGCATCCGCGAGATCGAGACGATCCTATCGACACCCGACTCGCCGCCAACCGATACCGACAGCGCAGATCCCACAGCCGAGCAGATCAGCAGTCTCGACGACAGCAGCAGCGAAAGGATACGATCCTGACGCGCGTCTCGACGCCAACCGAGCGGTCTGGAGATCGCGTAGTAGTTGCAGCTTGCAGCACAGCTTCAGCTACCAAAGAGAGAAGGAGATCGCGCGAATGGAGAGGAGAGAGGATCGGATTCGAGTACTCGACTGGCACTCGAGCGCTGCCGACCGCCTCCAAGAAATGATCCGATGGTCGCTGAACAGGAGCCTGACGGTGCTGCTGCGCTCGTGACGCTGTGTGTGATCGCAGGGCAAGCGCACCAAGAAAGTTGGCATTTGCGGCAAGTACGGCACGCGCTACGGTTCGTCGCTCCGTAAGGTCGTGAAGAAGATCGAAATCTCGCAGCACGCCAAGTACAACTGCGCGTTCTGCGGCAAGGACTCGGTCAAGCGCACGGTCACGGGCATCTGGAACTGCAAGTCGTGCCACAAGGTGGTCGCGGGCGGCGCCTACCTGCTCAAGTACGTCTCAGGCGGCGTCTCTGGTGCTGCTGTGCACTGTGTTGTGTCGACTGCCAACTCACGGATCATCTATCTGCTCGCCTTCTTCTGTGTGCTCTGCAAACAGCACGCCGTCGGCCGCTACGGTCCGCTCGACGCTGGCCCGTCTCCGCAAGACCCACGATGACGCGAGCGCGTAAGCGCGCTGGTGTCCATCCATCCTTGTAGACACAGACCCATTCGTGAGAGAGAGACGCCTATGAAGAAGCTGCGGCTGGCCGGCGGTGCGCGTGCGCTCGTCCGCTGCGCCTCGTTAACCGAGACGGCTAATGAAGTGCTGCTGCCGCTCACGCGGCGGTGCCATCGTGGTTCTCAAGACGCTCGTTCGTTGTGGCGATCAATCTCTTCTCAAGGTCTCATCATCGCACGTATCGCCACAGGATCCGCGCCTCGCCATTCAGCACGACAGCAGCCCGTCGGTCGACGAGGCCACTGCGGCGGCGGCTGCCTGGTTCTCAAGCGACTCGATCGCGTACCGGATCAAGAAGACCCAGTCGCCGACCTCCTTGTCGCTCTGCGCGTCGAGCACGACGGTGCGCCGCTGCGTGTGGAGGTACTTGCCCTTGGACCACTCATTCACCTCGATCTGGAAGCAGTTGACTTTGCCGGCGACCTCCGGGTCGCACACGCCGACCTTGGCGCCTTTGAGGAAGAGCGACGTGCCCTGGTGGCGCGCCGCCCCCTTGCTGCTCTGCTCGTCGTGCTGCAGCACGAGCCGCGCGTTCTGGAGCACCGCGAAGCGCTTCTTCCACATGCGCGCGTTCGTGAGTCCCTTTAGCTTGAGGTGCGAGAACACACTCGAGTGCTTCTTCACGTGCACGCTGCCGGCCTTGAGCAGCACGAACGCCGGCACGGCCTTGAGCAGCTGCGGCGGCACCGGCAGCACCGCCACGCCCGCGAGACCCGAGTCGTCCAGCACGACCTGCGTCGACGACTCGTGCGACGACGACGACGCCGACGAGTACCCGCTTCCGCCGCCGCCGTCTCCGACCGACGGCGTGCGCGAGAAGAAGCGCGCGGCCTGGCGTCCGTCGGTCGGAGTGAGCGCGCGGCGGCCGCCCAGCAGGAAGCCCGGCGCCGTGTTGATCGGCGTGCTGCCGCGCCGCCGCTCGATGCTGCGCGGGTTGATCGCGAGCTGCTGCAGCGCGGCCGCCCGCTGGCTCAGACTCCCGTTCGCCTTCTCGAAGTACTTCTGTCGCAGCTCCTTCTGCTGCTGCTCGCGGCACTCGGACACGCGCGTGTTGAGCTTGTCGAGCTGGCTGCACAGCATCTGGCTCCGGATCACGTCCTGCATGAAGCCGTGGCCGAACTCGAACTTGACCTTGAGCTTCGGCGCGCTCGCGCTCCCGGGCTCCACCGCGGCCGCGGCGCACGGCGACTTGACGGCGGACGGCACGCCGCCGACGAAGGTGTCGATGCGCCGGATCATCGCCAGCCGCTCGAGCTCGTCGATGTCGTAGCTGAAGCGCGAGAGGTGCGCCGCGATCGGGCTCGAGCCGCGCAGCAAGTCCTCGTCGAACACGGCGCCGATCACGCTCGCGGTCTTCATGATCATGCGCTGCGAGACCGTGAGCTGGTCCAGCAGCGTCGTGAGCACGCTCTTGACGGTGCGCGGCGGCCGGAGCGCGATGCGGTTCTTCAGCGACTTGAGCGCCGCCTCGGACGACGTCGACGATGGGTGGAAGATCGACCGCATGATGATCTTGTGCCGGCTGAACGTCTGCTGCGTCGACGCGCCTGCGGCGATCGCGTTCACGTTGGCAGCGAGCGTCGGGTCGGAGCTCGGCCGCCGCGTGGAGCTGAGCGTGTAGCAGCTGAGGCAGTGGCGCACGAGGTCGTCACGCACACCTGGGATCTTCCTGCTCCGTACAAGACGCGCAAGAGTGCGTCAGAGAGAGAGCGCGCATGTGCCGCAGAGCAAGCTCACTCGATCGCTGGACGCCACGCACTTGCGACAGGCTTTCGGCGTGCACGGCGCGCAGAAGATGTAGCCGCAGCACTTGCACCGGTGCTTCATCTTGCTCGCGGAGAACTTGGAGTGGCAGTAGAAGCAGTAGCTAGCGCTGCTCTTGTCGCCCCACGGCTCCTGCACGTGCATCTGACAGGTGCGGCGCTTGCTGTCCACCTTGATCTGAAGTCGTACACGAGTCAGTTCCCCGCAGACACACACGGCATCACATCGTCGAACAGGACGCACCACTTGCTGCTGGATCATCTCCGAGATGAGCTCGCGCAGGAAGAGCGGGTTGCCCTGCGTGCGGGAGAACAGGATCGCCATGAGCTCGCTCGGGATCTCGTTCACGTTGAGCGTCTGCAGCGCGAGCTGTTCGAGGTCCGGACCGCACAGCGGCTCGAGCGACTGGCACACGGACGACCGCATGCGCTTGAGCACGCGCAGGCGCTTCCGGAACGACGAGCTCTCCGTGTTCTCGCTCAGCGCTAAGCTCGGCGGCCGCGTCCCGATCACCACGACGCAGTTCGTGAAGTACTTTGCGATGATCGTCGCGAGGATCCACGACTTCTCGTCCATGTACATGGCGTTGTCGAGGCAGAAGACCGTCGACTTCTCGCGCGAGATCGCGTGCAGCGCGCACAGCAGCAGGATGCCGCTCAGATCCAAGTCGGTCGGCGTCCACTCTTCCTCCACCTCAGCCTCGCCCCCGCCTTCGCCGAAACCGCGCACGGACGACGCCCGAGCCTCCTTCGCGTCCGCGTTCAGGTCTTCGATCGGGGCGAGCGTGCGGAGATCGTCGCTGTTCCGGCGGCTCCGCGCGAGATCCATCTCCAGGAGCCCGAGGAACCACGCCGCGATCTCCTCTTCCTTCATTTTGTTCTTGCTGGGACTGTCCATCGGACCCGACGCGGCGATCTGCGGCTGATCTGCTGCGTCTTGGTTGTTGCCGACTGGAGTGCGGCTGTCGGGCGTCCCCACTCCCAGCACGTCGGTCTCCAGAAGCTTGATGCTCTTGCCGGCTGCGCTCGCGCGGACGTCGTTCGCCTCCTCCTCGCGCGTGTACTCCTCAAAGTCCGTGTCAAGGATCGCGTTCAGCAGCTTCGTGTACCCGACGAGCGTCGTGTTCGGCGCTGCGCCGTCCTTGATCTTCTTGCGTACGAACAGCGCCACTTGCTTCCTCCGCTCGGCTTCTTTCGAGTCGTCTGCAGCAGGCGCCAGGGTCGGCGTGTTGCCGCTCTGCTGGTGATGGTGATGGTGGGGGAAGTGATGGTGGTGCTTCGGCGACGACGCCTTCTTCAGGTTGTTCCCGTGGTGCGATGCAGTCGCTCTCGGTGTCACCATGACGCATGCCGCACCGCTGTAGCCGTTCACGTCGTTCGCCTGGTCGAGCGCACACTTGGAGATCATGTTCGCCCAGATCGCGTACGGCTTCCGCGTCGCGAACGGCGTGGTCGTTCCCTGGAGCACGTTGTAGGAACTCGACTCGGGACCGATCAGCGCCGACCGCAGCAGCACGGTCTTCCCGACGCCGATGTCGCCCTCCAGGACGAACGAGCCTCCAGGCGAGAACGGGTTCAGCTCCGAGCACTTCTCAAGCAGCGCGTCCCGCACGCGGCGAAAGTTGTCGCTCTCGATGATCTGATCCACTGCCGCCGACTCCTTGTCCGCTCGCACCGATAGCCGCCGCTGCGCGTCGCGGACTTGGACACGGTGCATGTTCTCCATCACGTTCGGGATCTGCGTCGGCCGACTGGCACCGCCTCCAGACTGAGCTGCAGAGCCCGGCAGCAGCTTCTTCCGCACGCCACCGGTCGTCGAGAGGTGGAACTCGAGCAGGATCGACATGCGCGGGTACGGTCTGTGGATCTTGATACTGTCGTTCTTTCCCTTGACCATGATCTCCGGGCGCTCCTCGAAGTGGAGGACGTCGTGCGAGAGCAGCTTCGTCGTCTCGTCCGTGATCACGCCGCCGTTCTCGGACTTGGCCTTCTGCATCAGTCGCGCCGACAGGTTCACGATATCGCCGAGCACCGTGTACTCTCTTCGATTGCCTTGATGGCCGACGACGCCACACAAAGCCGTGCCGGTCGTGATCCCGACGGACGCCTTCAACTCCAGCTTGCCGAGTGCCGCACAGATCGCGAGCGACGCCAGGATGGCTCGAACCGGGTCGTTCTCGTGCGTCACCGGCGGCAGTCCGAACGCTGCGATCACAGTGCTGCCTTTGTCGTCCACGAGGAACTTGTTGATCGTCCCCTCGTACTCGTAGATGCACTCTTGCACGAGCGCGAACGCCGCCTGCAGCTTCTGTAGCCCACTGATACCGAGCATCTTGGCCAAGTCGTCTTCGCTGTGGAGCAACCCAGGCAACCAAGACGTTAGACAAGATCAGTTCGTCTCGCGAATACGTCAGCTGCGCAGTGCTGAACGCACCAGAATCCGAGGTTGATGAAGATCACAGTGACGTCTCGCAGCTCGGAGCCCCAGAACTCGTCGCGCGCGTCCAGGTAGGGCCACACGGCGCGCGAGACGTACTGCTTCATGCGCGCATGCAGCGTGGCGTCGTCGCACAAGAAGGAAGGACGGCGCGAGCAGAGCTTCACCGGGAGGTTGACTGCGCGGACCTTGAAGTAGTCGCAGCCGGCGCGCACGCTCTCGCCGTCAAAGTACTTGTGCACCATGCGCCAGCACTCGGGCGAACAGATCACCTCGCCCGCCTGCGCCTGGTGCTCCGAGTCGAACGCCTGCTGCAGCGCCGGACCCACTGCGACGTACTCGACACGCGGCACGGATCCGTCGCTCGTGCCGCCG
This sequence comes from Globisporangium cystogenes, assembly GCA_023334215.1. NCBI lineage: Eukaryota > Oomycota > Peronosporomycetes > Pythiales > Pythiaceae > Globisporangium > Globisporangium cystogenes. Next base: position 4,557 of record JAASGM010000640.1, on the reverse strand, counting down.
AGGTGCGCGATCGTGGCGCCACCGATGCCGACGCCCATCTTGACGCTCAGCACCACGCCCGGCGCGAGCTCGGCCTTGTGCAGGTGCTCCTGGATGCGCAGCGCGCACTGCAGGCAGCGACGCAGCAGGCTCTCGAGCGTGTCGTCCTTGTTCTCGGGCCAGAAGATCAGGATCGCGTCGCCGGCGAACTTGAAGACGTCACCGCCTGTCACGCGCGGTGACAGATTCACGTCAACCTGTTAGCCACTACATACACTTATTTTGTTTCCTGAAGCGTGACGTGCGTGACGCACCGGCGCTGGAGACCAGCCGCAGCAGCTGCTCAAAGTACGAGTTGAGGTGCTTGGCGAGCAGCTCGGCGCCAACGGGCCCGCGCGCCGCGAGCGACTCGGTCATGGCCGTGAAGCCCGAGACGTCGGCGAACATGCTCACAGCCGTGACCTCCTGCGTGTCGGGCACGCGCGGCGGCAGCTGCGCCTGGCGCTCGAGGTGGCGCCGCACGACCGCCGGCACGTAGGCGCTCAGGCGCGCGTCGAGCTCCTTGCGCAGCCCCGCGGCGGCGCTCATTGCTGGCGAGGCGGAGGCGGCGCTTAGCTATAGCAGGGAGGAGGAGATCTTGACAAGTGGCGAGGCGAAGGACGAAGGACGAAGGAGGAGGCATGCTGCTGCTGGAGCCAGAGGGGCGCTAATGATAACTTCTTTCTACAATTCGCTGGAGCAGTTGCGGTGAAGAAAACGAGGGAACGGTGTTGGACGACTCGCTGTATCGAGCATGGAAAATGGAGCTGACTGCTGCTGCTGCTGCAAGCACGTGCACGTGGGTGTTCAGGCGGAGAAGCTCAGCGGTGAACTGCTTGACTGGAGACGACGATGAAGGTGCTGCCGATGATAGGGCGGCGGCGGCGGCGGACGCGAATTCAGTAGCGTCGGCCGTGACGCAAGAATCACAGAAAATCGCTCGGTTCGTTGGAGTTCAGCGACGCGCTGGAGACCACCGTCGCTGTCGAGGTGTCGTCGCCATCGTCGGCTTTGCGAGGCGACGACGGTGACTGCAAGGTGGCTGCACCACCCTCGACGATGTCAGGGGCGATCGAGGCTGTTGCACTCATCACAAGCTCGACCCTCTTAGTGAAATAACTGAGGCAGTCAACATTGCCAACCTCGTTTTCTTCACTAGCCTTTTATACCCCAATCAGCGAACTCCGACGCGAAGCTCAGCTCCGTCCTCTTCCCTCGAGCTCCTCCTCCACCACCGACCGCCGCTTCACGATGAGCGCGACCACCGCAGACGCGTCGTTCGCGCAGGGAATGCACGCGGCGCTCTGGCCCAAAGTCGCGCAGTGCCACGAGCACGTGGCGGCGCTGCTCGCGGCGCAGCAGCAGCTCCAGGAGACCGTGGACCAGCTCGTCGCCGGTGAGGGCTTCGTCCCTCTATATCTAAGCGCCTATCAAGGCGCCGCGAGTGCCTGGCGCTGACGCAGATCGATGGTCGCAGGGCTCAAGGAGGCGCAGCAAGCGGACCCGAACTCCTCGCTCGTCAGGTACGCGGACCGGCTGCGCGCGTTCCCCGTGCGCGTCGCGCGGCTGCAGCAGAAGCTCGCGGCCATCGAGGACCGGCTGCTGGCCATGAAGGCGGCGCGTAACCGCGGCGCGAGCTGCGTCGCCAAGCTCTCGCCGGAGGAAGCCATGCTCTTCTAGCGCGGCCGACGGGGGGCAGTTGGCGCGACCAGCGCAGGCAAATGGCAGTTGGTGCAACGCCTTGGAGGTCGTCAGGCGCGCAAGCGTCACTGCCGGAATGGCAACAGCGGCGTTCGAACGACACGAGCAGCTACCGAGCCGCCGCGTCGCGCGCACGCCAGTATTTATGAAGCAGCTCTCGTTCGTCACCGCCATTGTACCGCTCACGACTCGTGCTTGCTGCGGCGTTGCAGCGCCATCGTCCTCTGCGTGTTCCACGCGCTGCGCAACCATCAGCAGCGAACGTGAGTTCGTGACCCTCATCGGCGCATCCAACTCCCCACACACACGCGCTGCCACACGAACCCCAGGTCTTCAGTCGAGACGTTCGGGCGCTTAAGCTGCGGCGGCGCGAAGAGCGCGGTCGACGCCTGCGCCTTGGCGTTCGTCGTCGTCGGTGGCGCTGCTGTCGCCGGCGTCACCTTGGGCTTCTTGGGGGGCGGCTGGCTGCTGGTGCTGGTTGCGTCTGCTGGTCTCCGCCGCGAGTCGCTTAGCAGCTGACTCGTGTCGCTCGCGAAGAGCTCGTCGGCCGACGGCAAGCGCTGCGCCGCCGACGGCGGCGCTGGCGCTGGCGGAGGTGACGCGTCGCCGTCGTCCTCCGACGAGTCCGAGTACGCGCACAGCAGCGACATCGGCGGATTTTCGACTGGAAAATGAGGGTTACATTTTTCGGGTTACACTGGTAACCAAGATGTGTAACTTGGTGTTCCAAAGCACGATGCTGCCACCAACACAGCTATTGGCATCACCACCGACAACTAGAGCGCATGCACCAAGATCACCCACCAGCAGCGACAACTTCGCCGCCAAGATCAGCGACGACAACAACGACAATGGCGGCGCTGGCCACACTGCTGTCACCACTGTCGACAACGACACCGTCAACAGATGCAGCAACCTCAACCATGTCGACACCAGCACCAGCACCAACACCAACTTATCAACGCACAGCCGCTGCTTCCGCTTACTCGTTTCGGTTGCGTGTTGGCGCTGCGCTTGATGGTGTTCGAGGTGGAAGAACACGAAGAGCGAGGAGTGCACTGCGCCAGCGCAAGCCGGTGCTGTGTCAGCTGGGCGACGCGCGACTCGAGTTGCGCACTGCAGACCACAGAGACTGTCCTCGCAGACACAACGACAGATTAGTGGTAGTAAAGGCAGTAGGATGATGGCCGTGTTCACTCAGTCGGATCGACCAACTCACCATGTTATCCTGTTGCAGTTGCTGCCAAGCATTCACATCTGTTGATCTGGGAAGTACTTTGGTCGTTCTGGAACATCCCACCGATTCCAATGCATTCCGGGTCGTGTGTGATTGGCAACGACGGACACTCCCGTTCTGATCGAGCGGCGCCACGTAGCAGCGTGTCGAGTTGCTTTCGTGTTTCACCAGATCCACTGCTGGTCAGAACACAACTCCAGACATAGATTGGATATTCCATTCCTTTGGAGGAACGATGTCGAACGCTGGCAGCTCGGAATGCTGGCACTCAGTGACTGACACGAATCGCTGAACACCTTCGACGTGTGCTCGATGAGCACGACAGAGAAAGCGACAGCGACACCGACCTTGAGTGAGCGGTCAGCACCAGGGCTACATATCGTGCATCCAGGCGCCTCTGCTTCGACGCTCCGGCAGCGGTCAGCGGCCCCGAGACCCAACGAGCTTCCGAGTCGTCTTCGGCCTCCGCTTCGCGTCGTTGCAGCCGTGGCGTACAACTGGCTGCTCTGGGGATTCTTCACCACCACGCTCTTTGCACAAGTCTTCGGCATCGTGTGGACGCGAGTCACCTCCTCCACTGACTTGTTATACGGTCGAGATCCAGCAGAAGGACTGTACCAGGCGCTTGGGACGAACGACATACCGTTCACCGACCGATCGTACGTCTGCATGCGCCGCGGCCGTGTGTACAGACCTGTGCAGCTGCAGGAAGCACTCGATTCATCGGCAGCTGTGGTCGTCGACACGAGTGGAGTCGCAGTGAACGGGTATCGCGTGGTGAAGCGCACGCAGATGGTGATCAGCGAGACGGCCATGAAGGGATACAAACACACGTGCAACGCGATCGCCGCGACGCTGGATAGTGTCTTGGACCACTGCTCTCTGCTCGGCTACAACATCACTCGCGATCACATGCGGATTGTTCTAGATGCGAAGAGCTCGACTATGAAGCTCTTGACGGACTCACTCCCGGTACTCGCCATACCGTTCTCAGACAGCTACCCGTATGGCCGCTACGCGATTCCAGGCTGGGACGGCAGCGCGTGCGTGCTCCGCTTGACCAACGGGTACGAGATCAAGGAGTTGCCGGCAATGACACTCCAAGGTTTGGATCGGAGTGCTCGCGAAGCAAAGACCAGCGAGCTCCTCGGGCGATACGGAGGCGTGTGGCGCAATGGATGGTACGAAGATCGGAACGGTTCGAGGTGGTTCTCCGACTTCCTCGTCACCAGTGGATCGCAGTTGGGTATCACGATCCGAGAGTTCGACATGAAGAGCGGAGCCGAAGCGGACTGCGTCATCTACAACAGCGAGTGTGGGAAGCGAACGCGCATCAATCAGTGGGGCTCCAGACTCAAGTCGACGGAGGCAAGTCGACGAATCGACTCCGTGGTGGTCATGAACGAGCACCGCTACGGACTGTTCGTGCTATCCGCTCCGGGTACTCAACGCTCCATTGTCAGCGCGTACGATCTCGATCTGATCCTCGCGAACGTGTCGCTCGGCGTGCTGCTCGCGCGGTGGGCGGTCGCCATGCTCGCGCTCGCGAACGCGTACAAGTCGGGACACTCGGAGCTGCGCGCCGCGGGGGTCGGCGTGCT